>CAJQUN010000910.1:0-148006 GCA_907163345.1 Haberlea rhodopensis
TTTTACATGTTTGATACGCGTCTCCATCGGAGAATCCCTGCGAAGCTCCCTTTGTTCTTTTTTGATTCGGTCCAGAAACTGTCGTGGGTGATAAATTTGTTAGAGAGATATTCGAGCTCGACCTCGAGGTTTGGGGGGTTTGTACAATGGCGGGTAACCATTCTGTGGAGTCTATCACTGAAGTTAAAGTTTTTTCCCCGGCGAAGAAGCGTCTCCAGGTATGTTGACATTTCAGTTCATTACTTGGCCCATGCATTAATTCTAATAGCTAAATTATCCTTTAGTATTTTCAAAACTGTTTATAAAATTAGAAGATTTATAACTCAAACTATAGTAGCTCAACGACTGCACTTGAACTCATCTTGATCAAACTCTAGTTAATTGATAGACTCGAGCTCGGTAAAAGCGAAGAGATGCGAATAAGTAAGTACGGATCATCTTAATTTGACTACAATTTCAAAATCGATGGTTTCGATTATAAAATGTAGAGTTTCAAATAGTACATGTTAGGGAATTACACGGCATATCTTTCGTGGGCTCATAGATGAAGTTTTCCTCATTCTTTATGACATACAAGTGTGACCTAATGGCATCCACGTGGTACATCCCCTTATTTCACATGTCGCTTAGTGCGGCGCTTTGCACGACCATTGTACAAGAAAATAAAGTTACAAATCTGCTAACAACTATAACTTGTGGCCTAGTGGTAAGCGTTTGATCCTGATTATTTGTATTAGAGCAAGGTCATAGGTTCTAGCCTACCCAAATAAATTTAAGGGGATTCTTCTTGGGGGAATATAATGAAATAAATTGTGTCGATGCTATCGACAATAACTTTGACTTAGTGGTAAGCGTATGATCCTGACAATATGTCATCGATTTCGAGGTTACATCTATCTTAGGCACTTTTTAAATTTAAGTTCATGATCCGGATGACTTAGCGAGACATATGTCACGCCCGCAACTTTCTAGAAGATTCCGGCATACATCGAGAGGCTAAGGGACGTCCAGAAACTCCTGGAAGCGTGAAGAACACTTTGGAGCATCCTGGAAGATTCTAGACATCTCTTGTACATTCTTTTATATGTAGGTCATCCTAGAACCTTATAGAAATGTACATAGTAGAAGCATGTAGAAGCTTGTAGATGTGTGGAACACCTAGAAGATCATTTGTAGCCATTAGATCAAATCGATCACAACCATTCATTGAGGAGGTGGACTTGTATATATAGGGGGTAGGAGTTCATTTGTAACCATCAAGTTTTCAATCAAGCATTCAAGCAATACACTCTCCAAAGCATTTTCTCAAACTCTCTTTGTGTTCTTTCTCTTTCTAGCACTTTAGCAGCAATTCGGGAGGAAGGCTGACTTGCTAACAACGCGGGGTAACTAGTCAAGTGCCGCACGGGTTCGAGAAAGTCTGGGTGGAAACTTTCATCCCGTGACAAGTGGTATCAGAGCCTAGGTCGGCTCTTAAAGCTTCCGCACTCAAGGTTGTTCGTTGGGTTTTGCTAGAAGAAAGATGTAGGACCAAGGGTGGTCCAACAACCCGAGAACTAGAGAAGCACCGAGTAAAGGCTGAGGTCCAGTCAAGGGAACCCTTGGTCGACTTTATAGGTGGCAAGGGAACCGGATGATCCGACTGAAGCAATACATGGGCGGATCACTCCCAAGAAGCCTTCGAGGATGTGGCCGAGAAAGTACGGGAACTTGAAGTGAACACCTCAGGGGAGGAGTTTTCAAGGCCAGGTAATTCCAACAACTAAACTCTTTTCATTTTTGATATGAAGAATCAATTCGATGAATTTAGGGACATGATTGAGGCATTGCAAGAAGAGTTCAAAACTCTCAAATCCGACATGGTGGTATGCAAGAGGGTCATGGCCAATGCGGGGGAGCATGTAGCTATGGCACCAACCATGATCGATGTTCCAAGGCCAAGACCGTACAATGGGACTCGCGATGCTAAGGAACTTGACAACTTTCTAATTGAACTTGGAGCAATACTTTGCGGCCTTGAATGTACGGGACAACGAGGTCAAGATTTGCACAGCGCCCCTATTCTTTGACCGACACAACCACTCTATGGTGGAGGAGGCGACACATCACCGACATTGAGCGAGGCACATGCCGCATGGGTACATGGGAAGACTTCAAGGCCAAGCTCAAGTGACAATTACTTCCCCGAGAATGTGGAGTATGAGGGCTCGGGGATGTCTATGACGGTTCACACACAACAACCTATAAAAGAGTACATCAAGGAGTTCCAAGAGATCATATTGGAGATACCAGTGTTGATGGATCATGAGGCATTCTTTCGCTTTCCTTGATGGACTCAAGTCGTGGGCAAAACAAGAGCTCCAACGCCGTCAAGTGTAGGATTTGGCTAGGGCAGTCCGAGAGCCTTAATTGATTTGGGCGGCCCTCCAACGATGGTAACAACAAAGGCAAGAGGATGACAAAGGGCAAAGGTGTGCGAGGCAACCAATCAAACACAAGTAACACCGTACAATAGGGGCAATGCACCAAGACCATCAACCAATAGGTCCAATGACCGGGAACGGACTTGCTTCCTTTGTCACAAGATTGACCACTTCATGGCCAATTGCCTAAAGTAAACAAGGCTAGCAGCTCTTGCAGACGAAGATGATAAGCCACATGAGGAGGGCACACAAATCGGATCTCTACGGCTCCTCAATGCCGTCAAGACAAAAGGTGGAGCGTTCCAAAGGACCCAAGGGTGGGTCTATGTTTGTGGATGCCTTGGTAGGAGGGGGCGAGACGAGTCAAGGCAATTGTTGGATACGTGAGCCACACACAACTTCATCCGGGAGGAGGCGACAAAGAAGCTGGGGCTTGCCATCACTCCGATCGGAGGATCAATCAAGTCAGTGAATCCAAAGGCCAAACCAATTGCCGGGGCGGCCAAGGGAGTGAAGACCACGATAGGAGAATGGCAGGGGTATGTCTCCTACACAGTGGTGCCCATGGACGATTACGACATGGTGGCTTGGGGCTGGAGTGACTCGATGAGGTACGAGCTTGCATTCTGCCCTTTTATGATTCCTTATATATTCTTGATGCAAATACTCCATGCACTATACAGGTCAAGAGGAGGCTAAGGGGCCGAGCATATTGTCGGCCATTCAATTTGCAAAGGGGCTTAAGCGTAGTGAGGAGACCTACGCCATAGTGCCTAAGATGGATGAAGGGCCAAGGACTGAGGGCTTGGGGGAGTTTCCCCATGGAAGTCAAGGTCGTGCTTGAGGACTTCAAGGACATCATGCCAAAGAAACTCCCAAAGAAGCTACCACCAAGAAGAGACGTAGACCATAAGATCGAGCTAGTGTCGAATGCTAGCCCACTCTCACGCACACCCTATCGGATGGCACCACCCGAATTGGAGGAGTTGCGGAAACAACTCAAGGAACTTCTTGATTTGGGGATGATACAGCCATCCAAGTCCCCATATGGTGCACCGGTGCTCTTTCAGAAGAAACACAACAGATCTCTATGCATTTGCGTAGACTATCGGGCCTTGAACAAATTAACGATCCGAAACAAGTACCCAATACCGCTCATTGGCGAGTTGTTCGACCAGCGTGGAGAGGCCAAGTGGTTTTCAAAGACAGACTTGCGGTCCGGATATTGGCAGGTGCGGATTGCCGTAGGGGATGAGCCAAAGACCTCTATGGTCACGAGGTACGGGTCTTATGAATTTCTAGTTATGCCTTTAGACCTCACCAATGCACCGGCGACATTTTGCACCCTCATGAACAAGGTATTCCACCCTTACTTGGACAAATTTGTGGTTGTTTACCTTGATGATATTGTTATCTACTCATCCACGTTGGGGGAGCACGTGGAGCATTTGAGAAAGGTGTTTCAGGCACTTCGGGAGAATGAACTATACATCAAGTTCAAGAATTGCTCTTTTGCCCAAGACAAGGTGTCATTCTTGGGCCACAACATCAAGATCGGGAGGATCATGATGGAAGATGCCAATGTGAAGGCCATACGAGATTGGGAGGCTCCAACCAATGTGCCCCAAATCCGATCTTTTCTGGGGCTAGCCAACTATTACCGCCACTTCATACAGGGGTATTCTAACATTGCCACAACCCCCTCACTAATCTCTTGAAGAAGAACACAAAGTAGGAGTGGGATCCAAAGTGCCGGGAAGTATTTGAAGATCTAAAGAGCAAGGTGACTGAGCAACCAGTCTTAGCCTGCCGGATCACACAAAGCCATATGAGGTGCACACTGATGCCTCGGACTTGCCATTGGGGTATTCTTATGCAAAATGGGCATCCCATTGCCTTTGAGAGCCGCAAATTGAATGATGCCGAGCGGCGCTACATAGTCCATGAGAAGGAGATGACTGCAGTGGTCCATTGTCTACGAGTATGGAGGCATTACTTGCTTGGGAGCAAGTTTTATTGTGCAGACGGACAATGTTGCCACAAGCTACTTCCAAACCCAAAAGAAGCTCACTCCGAAGCAAGCCAGGTGGCAGGAGTTTCTTGCGGAGTTCGACTACACATTGGAGTACAAACCGGGGACAACCAATCGTGTAGCCGATGCCTTAAGCCAGAAGGCGAAGCTTGCAGCCATAAGCCAACCCGCAAGCATGTTGAAGGATCACATACAGAAAGGACTAGGTCAAGACCCGATGGTGAAGAACATCATGGACTTCACTAGGGAAGGCAAAAAAAACCCGACGCTTTTGGATTCGAAATGGCTTACTATTCAAGAAGGGAGACCGCCTCTTCATGCCCAAGTGGGGAAATTTGCGCAGGGAAATACTCAAGGATTGTCATGATTCAAAGTGGGTGGGCTACCCGAGGATGCATCGCACTATGGCACTCATTGAGGATTCTTATTATTGGCCAAGGATGCGGGAGGATGTGGAGGCCTATGTGAGGACTTGTCTTGTGGTGCCAACAAGACAAGGTGGAACAGCAGCAGCCAGCCGGTCTCCTACAACCACTTCTCACTCCTGAGCACCCGTTCGGAGCATATTAATGTACTTCATTACGGCACTACCCAAGTCAGAAGGGTGCGGGACTATTATTGTTGTGGTGGACAGGTTTTCTAAGTATGCCATCTTTATTGCTGCACCACCAAACGTCACTGCCGTTGACACGGCCAAGCTTTTCACTTAGCACGTGGTCAAGCATTGGGGCATTACAAAGACCATTGAGAGTGATCGTGACCCTGGCTTCACAGGGAAGTTTTAGTCCGAGCTATTCAAGCTTTTGGGGTCCGATCTTGCATTCTCAATGAGCTTCCACCCGCAAAACGGATGGGCAGACCGAAGCGGGTGAATGCACTACTAGAATTAATACTTACGGCACTATGTGAATGCAAACCAGCGGAGATTGGGCGTAACTATTAGATACGGCCCAGTTCTCTTACAATTTGGAGAGGAGCGAATCTACTGGGCGTAGTCCATTTGAGTTAGCAATAGGCAGACAGCCAACGACACCGCATAAACATTGCCAGAGGCTACACAGGGAGCAGTCCCGCAGCATACACATTTGTCAAGTCCATACAGGAAGAGACTGACTTGTCAAAGTTACTACCCCAAATAATTCAAGTCATTGCAGCCAGTACACAAGGGGTTGATACGTAGATATGAAGGCCCCTTTCCCATCGAGCGGCGTATAGCAGAGTGTCTTATCGCCTAAAATTGCCGCAAAAGTTAAACATGCATCCGGTGTTTCATGTGAGTCAGCTAAAGCGATATCATGCTGACACGAAGGATCCAAACCGAGGAACATCACATCAGGCGCCAAACTGTTGTGGTCACATCATACGACAAAGACGTGGAGGAGATCTTGGCGGACCGAGTATACGCAAGAGAGGAATTCCACATACACCGAGTACTTCGTGCAATGGAAAGGATTACCTGAGGCTGAATCTAGTTGGGAGCACGAAGAACACTTGTGGCAATTTGCGCACAAGATAAAGAAATTCCAGGAAATACAGGCGACGAGGGCGTCGCCAACTTAGGTGGGGGAGAATGTCACGACCCGCAACTTTTTAGAAGATTCCGGCATACATCGAGAGGCTAAGGGATGCCCAGAAACTCCTGGAAGCGTGAAGAAAACTTTGGAGCACCCTGGAAGATTCTAGACATCTCTTGTACATTCTTTTCTATGTAGGTCATTCTAGAACCTTATAGAAATGCACATAGTAGAAGCATGTAGAAGCTTGTAGATGTGTGGAACATCCTAGAAGATCATTTATAGCCATTAGATCAAATCGATCACAACCATCCATTGAGGAGGTGGACTTGTATATAGAGGGGGTATGAGTTCATTTGTAACCATCAAGTTTTCAATCAAGCATTCAAGCAATACACTCTCCAGAGCATTTTCTCAAGCTTTCTTTGTGTTATTTCTCTTCTAGCACTTTAGCAACCAACTCGGGAGGAAGGCTGACTTGCTAGCAACGCGGGGTGAATAGTCAAGTGCCGCACGGGTTCGAGAAAGTTTGGGTGAAAACTTTCATCCCGTGACACATATCTCCATTTCAATTCAATATATGTTCTCTGGTTCACCTACCCCACAAAAACATACATACGAAATGGATTGCACGTGATAAGCTGCTCAAATTTTATTAGAAAAACACTTTAAAAATCTTATTTACTGATTACTTGTAGCCCATCCGACACCAATCACAATTATGACCTTGAGATCTCGTGTTTGAGTGTCCATTCCTTCATCAACAAATAGTTGTAATAGTTGCTCAAAAAAAATCTTATTTCGATTAATATTTTTTAAGTCGAGTGGAAAGTCTAGGTGTTGTACGTTAGATTAATTTGTTAGAGCCTATAATCTCATTCATTAAATATTTTACCAAGAATTATGAATCTACCAAACATTCTTTAGATTATTTAAATTTCAATTCTTGAATAATTCTGTTTATTATTATTTTAACCATTTTTTTTTTTTGACAATTTTCTCTCAGATGGATAGATGTGAATGTTGTGATATTGTTCGAGTGGATAAGTCCAAGGCAGAGATCAACTACAGGGAGTGCAAGACAGACGAGATTATTGCTTGATTAATTAGGTTAATTTATCTTAATCCATTGAGATAGAACCATTTAGCTCGTTGTGTTCCAGTATTGTAATAGAAATGTAATGTTTTCATGGGATCGATTTTGTTTTTGAGGGAAAATTTTGTTTTCTTTTGAGGGAAATTTAAAAGAATATATATATATATATATATATATATATATATATATATTATTTGGGGGAAAAGCAAAAGTTAGGTTTAACGACGGAAGTAAATGTTATCCATCGCAAAAGTTGCGACAGAGCTAAAAAAATCCATTGCTACACTCATTTAATAATAAACTATTCAGAAGTTAGTAATGGATCTAAAACGTTTGTTACCATTAGCGATGGACGATATTTAATCCATTTCTATTTCTGAATGTATAAAACTACAAGGCAAACACTCAATTTCCGAATCAATAAAACTATAAGGCAAATCTTTGATAGCTAAAACCGGTAAGTGGAATGATTCATTCCATAGTTAAGACACTAAATCCTTTTAAGATGGTAAGGAATCTATTCAAATCCAAGCAATTCCTAGATTCGTAGTAATCCATGTTTTTTAAGGGATGTGAGAGCTACCATCCTAAAAGAATAGGACTCTAGATTGATCCGACCTTGGTTACAGGTCGGACCAGACTCGGGTCTTAATGCTGCGAAACTTTCCAACTTCTGGATCATCATTTCGGTAGTGGCCGATCTGCCCTCCGAGATCTATTCCTTCACCTGCCTGGTCTACCAGCTAGGAGTCGGAATGGATGACTACCCTACTGGCACTCACTTCCTTGGCTAGTTTGAGTCTAGTGAATTCAACTTCATAGTACATTTCATTGTTAGAGGTTTCGAAACCGAGTCTAACTGCTACTTTCACTTTTTCACCGGTTGATGAAATTAATAGTGCTCCTACTATGCACGCTTCACTATCCGCCAACATATACTTTCCAAACCTTTTCGGACTGGGGTTGCACATCTCAACTAAGAAATCAAACAAGGCCTAAGTTTGATGGATGTCCTGTACTGATATTCAATATCATATTCTCCCAAACGTATGGTCCATTTGACTAACCGACCTGATACCTCGGGTTGGTCATGATACTCCCGATAGTGCTATTCGTGAGTACTGTGGCTGGTGACACAAAAAATATGGCATCAACATTCTTGCACCAATTACCAAAGCCAATGCCATTTCTCTACTTCCAGATATCTGAGCTCGACCCCTTTAAAGGTATGACTAATGTAATACACATGCTTCTGATCCATACCATCCTATTTGACTAAGAGTAAACTCGCAACGTGCTCGTGGCTGAATGATAAACCCATAATTTGTCTCCTGGCTCAGGCTTCACTAGGATAGGGAGATCAGCCAGATGTCTCTTGAGGTCTTCTAAGGCCTTTTCACTCTCTTCTTTCAATTAAAATTTATTGGCTTTCCTCAACACTCAGAAGAATGGGTATTTTCTATGGGTTGATTTGGATATGAATCTAACCATAGCTGTAATTTGACCAGTTAACCTCTGGATCTCCCTCACATTTTTGGGCAAGGTCATGTCTTTAATGCCTTTACTTTCTTTGAGTTCACTTTGATTCCTTTTTCTGTTACCGTGTAACCCAGGAACTTTCCTCCTCTGAGCTCTAAGATATACATTTGGTAGGATTTATTTTCGCCCAAGTTTGTCCAGGGTAGCAAACGTTTCCTGAAGGTCAGGTATAAGATTTGACCTGCTCTGTGACTTGACCAAAATGTCATCATTTGTATACCTATATATTCCGCCCGATTTGGGCAGTGATAACCTTCTCCATCAATTGTTGATGCGTGGCTCCGACGTTCTTAAGACCAAAAGGCATAACCACATAACCGTAAGTCCCATCTGAGGTGACAAAACTACATTGTCCTGATCTTCCGATGCCAACGGTATTTGATGATACACTTGGTATGTATCTATTTAACACAACAAGTCATAGCCCGAGGTAGAATTAACGAGTTGTTCAATCCAAGGCAGAGGATAACAATCATTCGGGTAGGCTTTATTAAGATTGCAGAAATCTATACACCACCACTTTTCGAATGACTTGGGCACAACACAACATTGGAAAGCCAGGTTGGGAACTATATTCCCTAATCGGACTTACTTTCAACAGAGTTTGTACCTCTGTTCAGATTATTTTATCCTTCAGGTCAGAAATGCCTATTTTTTGTCTGACTGTTCGGGCCTCGGGACTGGCATTCAATCGATGATGTTCAATTTCCGGAAAAGTTCATGTCATTTCTGCCGAAGACCATGCAAACACATTAATATGCTATGACAGACAAGTCATGAGTTATTTCCTTAGTTCAGGATCTAGATCTGAGGCAACCTGGGAGACTTTATTAAGCTGCCCTAGTATTACGACAACTTTTTCTTCACCTTTCAGCACGTCTTGCACCTCTCCCTCTAGTAGGATATGTACTCCTCGATCTCTACTTCCTCCATCCTCTCTCTTCCTCCTTTTTACCCCAATTCTTACTGTTTCGACGTAAGAAGGATGATCTCATCTTACCTCTCCAATCCCTTTCCTCACTGGAAATCTCATCTTCTAGTGGTAAGTGGAGGCTATGACCTGAAATCATTCATGGCTGGCCTCCCCAATAAAACATTGTAGTATGAAGGTGTGTCCACTACTGTAAGGAATCAGCAAAGAAAAGAAAAGGAGGTCAACAACACCTTAATGTATTTTGAGAGATTGTCCTGGGGTTGAGTATCGTTATTTTGAGAGATTGTCTTGGGGATGAGTATCGTGAATCTTTTTAGCCACTCCTGGTCTTCCTACTCGAATCAAATCTTCTGGACAGTGGTAAGGTGATGAAACCAATATGATAGGCCATATGACCTGCAAATCCAAATAGGGTTGTATTTAATTGTTCCGTCTAGTCCTCCCCCGGGTCCATCTCTTGGAAACCTTCATGGAATAATACTGACAGAGCTTTCCGAATCCCCGAATACCCTGGATATCTCATAATTTGCGATTGTTGCCCTTATGACCAAGGCGTCATTGTAGGGCGTCTGAATTCCTCCAAGCTCTTGTGAACCAAAACTGATTATCTATTATCCTTTTGCTCCTTCCTCTCAATCCCAAAACTTTCTCGATGATTGGCTTATCTCCTTGCCCGATTCGAATGGCCACCAGTGGACCCACCCAAGATCATGTTGATGACACCTCGGGTGGGACGATCTATTGGGTTGGTTCCTCTTTTTTCTTCTCTTGTTTTCTTCCTAGATTAGTCCTTGAGCTCAGTAATTCACAAGGGGCTCCTCTTCCTCTTCCTACTGGTGAACCCATCTATAGTCAGGTCGGACCATTAGATGTTTGAACTTGGAACTGTTCTGGATGGCTTTCTTCAGTTCCTTTTCCAGTTTATGACACTCATGAGTATCGTGCCCCTTTTCCTTATGAAAAATGAAATATATTCCGGATGACTCTGATGATTCCTTATTTGAACCTCCCTTAGACTGGGTTAGCTTAGGCAAAACATGTTTGTAGCACAGGTCCAAATTGCTTGCTCCTTTGAGACTTTAAGGGGCGTGTAATATGATGTCCCAAGTCAGCTCTGTCGATGGATCTCTTCTCTTCTGGTCGGGCCTGCTTTTCTATACTTTTTACCAACTATTTCCTTTCAGGCATCTTCAGCTTTTGTGCCTCTTCAACACTAATATACTTCTGAACCCTAGTCAACAGATGGTCATAAGTAATTGGGTGCTTTTTGCCCGGGTACCGGGAGAACTCTGTTGAGCCTTAAACGCATTGTTGAGTTTAATGCTTAATTTATCTCCAAATTATTTATGGGTTTTGATGATCAACAAAACTTGCATTTGTTGTACTAATATGTGTACTTAGTGTACAGGGTTATATTGATAAATTGGTTGGGAAGACCAATGGAAGAGAACCCAAGTTACACAATAACATATGCGAGTTCATAGGACAAGCGATGATTTTTATCAAGGAATCTATTGAGCTTGGACGAGAAGGAATGAGATCTATGAACAACCAAATTAAGTGTTAAACATTTGTGGAATGATGTTGGAACAATTTCTTATGATGGGATGAAGACCCACAAACCAATGGTCTGTTGGTGCGCAAATTCGTATAGAAGCCAATTGGAGCGCAGTGCAATGTTTTGATTATATCTCTTGGCTCGATGCTCCGAATACTGTGAATCCAAATAGGTTGGAAAGCCAACTCAATATGCTAGATTTCATATTCAAATATCTCAGTCCAATTCGGATTGCATCATGGAGCAAAATTGCATGGAAGTCATAACAAGTGCAGATTGTAGCAAGGTTTGAGCGGCTGTAGCATTTTGGGTGTACCTTCTTCATACCTTAATGAAATGCAATGAAATTTTGTCCACACCTAGATAAGAGGAAGATATACAACTTTAATGTTTACCACGTTTCCCAGAAACGAGCTTAAGATGGTCTAATAGTGAAAAGTTTGAGAGTGTTGAAATCTGGCAGATAGTATGAGGCGATCCTGGCCATCACCTCAGGCGATCCGAGCCATGCGTGCCAACGCCGCGCACCATCGATCCAGGCGATGGCACGCTACGCGCCTGGCGATCTGGATCGCCCCAGGTGATGCCTGGAACGCCTGAGGCGATCCAGAATTGATCCTACGGCATTTTTTCGAAGGACGATCGCCCGAGGCGATGGGGACATCGCGTGAGGCGATCTGGGCCAGATTTGAACGTTAGAACGTGGCGATGGAGATTGCCCAAGGCGATGTCCAAGGCGATCGAGGAGTGATTTCAGCCTTATGTGTAGCAACGGCTAGTAGGAGCCTAGGGGGCCTCCTACACTATAAATATTGATGCTTTGGAGCATTTTGAAGACTAGAAACAAGCCTACAAACTTCTACAAAGCTTTGATCATTCAAATTTCATATAGCTTTGCAATCTCCATACATTGTTGTTGTATTGGAGCTTGTAATCCTTTTCTTTTGATAGAGTCTTGTTGTCTTCATGTGAGTACACCGTGAAGGTGTTTTGTTGAGTTTATTGTAAAGGCCCTCCAACACCAAAGCAAGTTGGAAATTGTAAAGTCATCAACAAGTCTAGTTGGTGCATGTGTTGTGGCTATCCTTGGAGCCCTTAAGGCCAAGAAGACTCGTGAAGAGTGTTGGTAGCTCGTGAAGAGTGTTGGTAGCTCGTGAAGAGCTTTGTGTACTCGTGAAGAGCATTGTGCTCGGGAAGAGCTTTGTGTACTCGGGAAGTGTATTGTGCTCGGGGAGAGCTTTGTAATTCGGGAATAGTTGTGTAGTGGCGAACTTGGAGCCCTCACGGCCAAGATCTTTTGTTCTAGTGGAACCTCGGTTGGAGGTTATCTAACCGGGAAGAGGAGACGTAGGCGATTCACCACCGAACTTCTATAACAAATATCCTTGTCATTTACCGCTTTATTACATTACGCATTTATTTATTTATTCACTTCTTCATTTCTTTCATTTATCGATTGACTTAAGCCTTCCGCAAGCGCAAACTCTTTTATTTTGCAAACTCATTTTAAAAAGCTAAAGTAGCCAAGGAGTCTCATTCACCCCCCCTCTTCGATTCCAACAAGTGGTATCAGAGCCATTTGATTTTTATTTTTAAATCAAACTCTTTTATGGCTAATCTAGCAAATGAGTTTGCTCAAGGTCAATCGACAAATAGACCTCCGCTCTTCACGGGTGATAACTATGGGTATTGGAAAAATAGAATTTCTCTATACATCCAATCCGTAGATTATGACCTATGGAAGATCATTGTGAAAGGTCCACACATTCCTTTAAAAGAAGTTGGGGGAATAAGTATCCCTAAAGAAATGGACAATTTCACAAGAGCGGATATGATATTAATTTCACAAAATGCTAAAGCTATTAATATTTTGCATTGTGCTTTAGATATGAAGGAGTACAACCGGATCTCGATGTGCTCAACCGCAAAGGAGATATGGGACAAATTGCAAATTTGTCATTAAGGAACTAATCAAGTGAAGGAGACCAAGATTGATTTATTACAACTCAAATATGAGACATTTGAGATGGAGTCCGGAGAAGAGGTTGATTCAATGTTTAGAAGGCTCACCCAAATAATAAACGAGCTTGCTCAACTTGGAGAGAAGTACCCTCCAAAGCAAATATGGAGAAGAGCCCTAAGAGCCTTGCCAAAGGAATGGGATGCGAAGAGAATCGCCATCATTGAGTCCAACAAAGGAGAAAGTGCCTCTTATGACCTTGATGAACTTCATGGCACATTGGTGACCCATGAGCTTGAAGTGTCAACAAGGAAAGGCATAAAGGAGGATGATAGATCTATGAGAAAGGGGATCGCCTTGGTCGGGAGAAAAGATCAATCCGAGGATGAAGAGGATGATGATGAGGATGAAGAGATGATCTTGTTCACTAGGAAGTTCAAGAAATTCTTCAACAAACATAACAAGCCAAAGGCCTCTGGTGCTACAAAACATGAATCCAAACACGAGGTAACTTGTTATAATTGTCAAGAAAAAGGTCATTATGCTAACAAATGTCCTAGGAAGAAGAATGAAGACAAAAGCAAGAAGAAGGCTCTAATAGCTACATGGAGTGATAGTGACTCTGATGAAGAAGAAGCCACAAATCTTTGTCTAATGGCTCTTGGAGATGAAGATGAAGAGGAGGGTGATGAGGTACCATCTTATGATGAATTATTAGATGCATATAATGAACTCATTGATTGTCTTGGTAAAACCAAGAAGAGCAACAAATTGGTTAAGCTAGACTTGGCTAAGAAGGAAGAAGAAAATATTATTTTGAAAAATCAAGTACTTGATTTAAAGACATCTTTTGCCAAGTTTAGTGATAGTAGTTTAAAAATGATGAATTGCTTGGCTTACAACGTTGTAGCTTCGATAAAGCCGGTCTAGGTTTCTCAAGCAAATCTAAAATATTTTCAAGCTTGTTGGCCAATACAAAGCATAATTCTCGTACTTGCAATTATTGTTGTAAAGATGGTCATACTAAGAATAAATGTAGGTTTGTCAAATCCAATACCAACCTTACAAAAGGTGGAAATGGATTCCAAAGGCGTCAATGAAAGCTAACCCTCAAGGACCCAAAAATCAAATCGGTACCAAAGACCCTCCAATTGTTAATTTGTTTTGTAGGGACAACAAAGGGATGGAGGATGAAGGCACAAGCAACTCAAAAGGAGGAGATTATCTCATTCACCTCAATAGAGGAAGCACGAGGCATAGGACCAATGACAAGAACGCACTCTTGTCATCGAAGGTAAAATTTATTTTATACATTTTAAAAGAGCAATTCAAAATTTATTTGGCACAAATTAATTGTGACCAATAAATATGAAGCTCAATATTCATTGGTAGTAAAATGCATTTCCCCTTAGCGTATGCACATATAAATTGTTTTGATGCATGATTTATGCATGATCTCTTTATAGTAAGTATCTTAATATGCATTGAATTCAAATTTGAAAAATGCTATGTGAAATTATGTGATTAAGCATGCTATAAGTGTTTGGATGCTCAATCTTTGATATAATGCTATCATGACCTTAATAATTTTATTATCTTATCAAATGATGCTTTGAGAAATTTAACGTCTAGTGGGCATGAGTGCATGAATTCTTGGTATAACATATGCACACTTCGCAAAATTTAGAATTCATTGTTGATTGCCTTAAACACATGTTTGGCTTTCTCTAAATGATCTAATCTTATGCTTGTTATGGTTATTACATGCTTAATGAGGAACATGTGCTATTTGTTAAAATAAGGCTATGTGTCAACATATAATTGTGCCATGTTTATTTGAATTTTATGCTTTTGGATTATCACAAAAAGGGGGAGAATTTGTGATAAACTTGAAACTTACATGCATAGCTTGAGGGGAGAGTTTTTGTATGCATGGTTTGAGGGGGAGAGCTTTTTATACTTTACTTGGTAAAACTTGTATGTGCTATGCATTGTTAAGGGGGAGCCTTGTTTAATCATATTTCATGCATATTACATATTCAAGTTTATCAAGTTTTGTTATCATAAAAAAGGGAGAGATTGTTGAGCCTTAAACGCATTGTTGAGTTTAATGCTTAATTTATCTCCGAATTATTTATGGGTTTTGATGATCAACAAAACTTGCATTTGTTGTACTAATATGTCTACTTAGTGTACAGAGTTAGATTGATAAATTGGTTGGGAAGACCAACGGAAGAGAACCCAAGTTATACAATAACATATGCGAGTTCATAGGACAAGCGATGATTTTTATCAAGGAATCTATTGAGCTTGGACGAGAAGGAATGAGATCTATGAACAACCAAATTAAGTGTTCAACATGTGTGGAATGATGTTGGAACAATTTCTTATGATGGGATGAAGACCCACAAACCAATGGTCCGTTGGTGCGCAAATTCGTATAGAAGTCAATTGGAGCGCAGTGCAATATTTTGATTATATCTCTTGGCTCAATGCTCCGAATAATGTGAATCCAAATAGGTTGGAAATCCAACTCAATATGCTAGATTTCATATTCAAACATCTCAGTCCAATTCGGATTGAATCATGGAGAAAAATGGCATGGAAGTCATAACAAGTGCAGATTGTAGCAAGGTTTGAGCGGCTGTAGCATTTTGGGCGTAACTTCTTCATACCCTAATTAAATGCAATGAAATGTTGTCCACACCTAGATAAGAGGATGATCTACAACTTTTATGTTTACCACTTTTCCCATAAATGAGCTTAAGATGGTCTAATAGTGAAAAGTTTGAGAGTGTTGAAATCTGGCAGATAGTATGAGGCGATCCGGGCCATCACCTCAGGCGATCCGAGCCATGCGTGCCAACGCCGCACACCATCGACCCAGGCGATGGCACGCTGCGTGCCTGGCGATCTGGATCGCCCCAGGTGATGCCTGGAACGCCTGAGGTGATCCAGAATTGATCCTACGGCATTTTTTCGAAGGACGATCGCCCGAGGCGATGGGACATCGCCTGAGGCGATCTGGGCCAGATTTGAACGTTAGAACGTGGCGATGTCCGAGGCGATCGAGGAGTGATTTCAGCCTTATGTGTAGCAACGGCTAGTAGGAGCCTAGGGGGCCTCCTACACTATAAATATTGATGCTTTGGAGCATTTTGAAGACTAGAAACAAGCCTACAAACTTCTACAAAGCTTTGATCATTCAATTTCATATAGCTTTGCAATCTCCATACATTGTTGTTGTATTGGAGCTTGTAATCCTTTTCTTTTGATAGAGTCTTGTTGTCTTCATGTGAGTACACCGTGAAGGTGTTTTGTTGAGTTTATTGTAAAGGTCCTCCAACACCAAAGCAAGTTGGAAATTGTAAAGTCATCAACAAGTCTAGTTGGTGCATGTGTTGTGGCTATCTTTGGAGCCCTTAAGGGCAAGAAGACTCGTGAAGAGTGTTGGTAGCTCGTGAAGAGCTTTGTGTACTCGTGAAGAGTATTGTGCTCGGGAAGAGCTTTGTGTACTCGGGAAGAGTATTGTGCTCGGGGAGAGCTTTGTAACTCGGAAAGAGTTGTGTAGTGGCTAACTTGGAGCCCTCAAGGCCAAGATCTTTTGTTCTAGTGGAAGCTCGGTTGGAGGTCATCTAACCGGGAAGAGGAGACGTAGGCGATTCACCGCCGACTTCTATAACAAATATCCTTGTCATTTACCGCTTTATTACATTACGCATTTATTTATTTATTCACTTCTTCATTTCTTTCATTTATCGATTGACTTAAGCCTTCCGCAAGCGCAAACTCTTTTATTTTGCAAACTCATTTTAAAAAGCTAAAGTAGCCAAGGAATCTCATTCACCCCCCCTCTTTGATTCCAACAAGCTCTTCTCCACTAAGCCATTGGGTGAAGGTATTGATTAGGATCTTAGCAAGACATGTCGGTATTTACAAGGTAGTCATATTGAATCACTTGATATCTTCTCGTAGAGCCTCTCCCTCATTCTTCTTCATCTCAAATAGATTGAGGGAAGTTTTCCTATACCTTTTACTGTTGGTAAATAGGTGCATGAAGGAAGAACTGATCTTTGAAAAGATATGATGGAACTAGGCTTCAGTTGGTTGAACCATTGCTGAGCAGATCTTATCAGGGTGGTAAGAAAGACTATGCACTTTAACCAATCTGAATAACATTGAAGCATAACTCCGTTCTCAAATCGGTGGAGATCCTCATCTGGATCTGTGCTCCCGTTATATTCTCCCACATTAGGGAACCTAATGTTGTTATGATTAATACAACAATGAAAAATATGCTAAACCTTAAGGTCGGCCTCCCCAGTTCGGCTTTCAATAAAGCCCATGTGTATGGAGCCCTGACACTATATAAGTCCATGTGTATGAAGCCTTGACAATATTTAATCTTAGTCGGTATCCCTAGGCTGGCTTTTCATATAGCCCAGGTGTATTAGGGGTTGTCAATCTTTAATGTAGGTCGCCTTTTCCAAGGTCCTCTTTGCATAAAATCCAGGTGTATGAGGCCCTAGCACCATATAAAGCCTAGGTGTTTGAGGCCCTGACAATCTTTAATGTAGGTTGGCCTCCTCAGGTCGGCGTTGCATAAAGACCATGTGTATAAGACCCTAGCAATATTTAAGTAGGTTGGCCACCTCAAGTCGACTTTGTATAAAGCCAGGTGTATGAGGCCCTATCAATCTTTAATGTAGACCAGCCTCCCCAAATCTGCTTTGCATAAAGCACATGTGTATGAGGCTCTGATACCAAATTAAGCTCAAATGTATCAGGCCCTGGCGCCAATTAGCCCCGTGTATGAGGGCATGTCATCATTTATTCCAAGCTACCCCTAGCTTGAGCCAGGTCAGCCCTATTGATATTTTATACTTGGAATTATCTTACATTCTAAAAGTAGGTCAGTGCTACCAAAGTTGATTCTAAGAATTATTTGATATTCTCAAGGCATGCTAGTCACATCCTTGATCAATTCTAAGAATTATTTTGCATTCGCAAGGCAGATCAACCCTGCTAAAGTTTAATTTTATGATTATTTTGAATCATAGGGGCAGGCCAGCATTGCCCGAGCTAAGTTTTGATTAGAATAATTATTCTTTAATTATTTTTCGGGTCAGCCTTATTACAGCCAAATTCTACACAAAATAATTTTAATTGATTACAGTAGCAGGTCTAACAATGCATGAATACAAGTAAAAAAATGAGATAAAGCGTAGGGCGGGAAAATTAAAATCTCATGAAGATAACGTTACAAAAGGCGGACTGAAATAAACGCAACATCTATTAGTCATTCCTATCTACAAAATCTTCGGGTATTATAGCGATGATAACGTTGATGTCCAGAAAATCTTTGGGTATGGTGGCCTAGGGGCAGCCTTGAATTGACCTTTGTAGCCCTCTGATGTGACTAGAAATAAACACATCTATTGTGTTTACTAGCCTACGATTTGGTATATTTTGGTAGTTAATTTGATGCATATGCTACCTAATCATATACTTGTGTAAATGTAGGTAGAATCGATGAAATCAAGCTAAAAATGACGAATAAGGATCAAGAAATGCATTGAAATTGACAATGGATCAAAGTAGATCAAGAAAAATGCATAAACGTGGAAAAAGACCCGCGATAAAAGTAAAAAAGTCAACAATTGAAGACTCGGCGATCGATCGGCAGATAACCTCGCTCGATCACCGAAATGTACTGGAAAAAAATAAAAATAAAAACAGAAGATAGTTCGATCGGCAAATGTCCGTGATCGATATCCGAGAGAAAAAATTTGAAAAATAAAAACAGTAAAGTTTTGCGATCGATCACCAGAGGAGTTCGAATAAAATTACAAGACTTGATTTCTTTCCATCATACAAGGACTCTAGCCCTTTCCTCCTTCTCCTATAAATACCCCTCGACCATCAGACCTTGGAGAGACACTTTTTAAATACTTTACATACTTTCGTAGATTATTATCATCTAGATCATCATAGTTCAAAGGCACGCTACGAAGATCGAAGCAAATACGGGCTTGACGACCTAGACAAGTGAAGATCTACATTGTTTGCCTAGATTGTGTTTTCTTTTATGCTTTTTATATTAAATTTTATTTTTTTTAATTTAGTCATGAGTGACTAAACTATTTTTGTGATTCTTGGTTAAGGAAGACAATACATTGTGATTTATTTTTCTTATGAAATTCATGTGCTTTTTAATCAATTTTGAATGAGTATTGATTGTTTTTCTATACTTGATTGATAGGATTGTTGTGTCTAATTATTGGATTGATCACCTAGTTTGTGCATGCAATCTAATGCGTTTTTTTTGAAGCAAGTAATATTAATAATTTTGCACGTGTGAGATTGTTAAATCCTTAGGGAAACCTTCAACGAGGACGCGTTGATTATGTGATATTCAAAAATTATTGTGTTAATCCGGGAGTGATTATGACCCTTAGTGGATTTTAGTTGGGGTAATTAGGATATAATTACGGTGTTGAGACTCCCGAGCATTTTAATCCGATATCGGGGTTGTTGGATCCAAGGTTGGGATTTTATTCTCATTGAGGTGTTAAACCTTAGAATTGTGGTAGTAGTGAGAGTTGGAGTCTGGAGAGCTTTGGATTGAGGTTTGTATTGTAATTACTGAGTGGGAGATAATTATTGAACACGCATAATTTTTAATTAGTTATGGTGGTAGTATTTGAGACTCAGGTTTTTGGAACCTTGGTACTATATACCAAGTGGACTCGGTGTTCAATAATTCCCCACTTCACACTCTATCTCCTCCTGGCTGCCTTCTCTCTCTCTCCCCCTCTTCTCCCCCATTTTCCCCCTCTTTCTCTCTTGACGGAGAAATCGAGCAAGGTTCGGGTTTGGGGCGAAATCTCTCGAAGATAATTGGGTAATATTCTTCCCCTCGCTTTTATCTTCACATTGGTAGTAATTTTATGGTGTTTAGTTGTGTATGGCAAGGGTTTGAGATTTAGGGATTTTTGGTTCAATTGTTCAAGTGACGTTCTTGATGTTTTTATTGAGTTTAAATGGAGTAATTGAAGTTTGAAGGTGTATGAGGTGTTGGATTTGAGTTTGGGTGTGAAAAACACCATGGGAGCAAAAACAATTTGGAACATGCCGCGATCCATCGCGGCGTTGGAGCCTATCGATTGCGACATGTTGCTGAATTTTTGGTGACGATGAACAGTACTCGCGATCGATCGCGAGAAGCTGGCGATCGATCACGAGGAGGCAGTGGATTTTTGCGATCGATTGGCACGAAGTGGCGATTGATCGCCGAGGTATAATTCTTGGTTGAAAGTTATCACGATCGATCGCCGTTTTCTCGGCGATCGATCGCGGCCCCTGTTTTATTGTTTTTGAACATTTGTCTAAATGTTGGGATTTTGGAATTGGGGTTTGTTTAGTAGATTTTCAGGACGATGTTTACATTCCAATGGGAATGTTACACTTTAAAATGAA
Organism: Haberlea rhodopensis; assembly: GCA_907163345.1. NCBI lineage: Eukaryota > Viridiplantae > Streptophyta > Magnoliopsida > Lamiales > Gesneriaceae > Haberlea > Haberlea rhodopensis. The sequence continues at coordinate 20,536 of CAJQUN010000910.1, forward strand.
GGGGCTTGGCTTGAGCATTATAAGATGTTGATTGTGAGTTATTGACTGTGTATAGCGATTAATTCACTTGATCTTGGGGCAAAGGCAAGGATTAGCTCTTGCTATTGAATTATAAGGTATGTATAACGTACGAGCATAGTTAAATATATTATTGTCATCGTTAGATGAATAATATATTCTTGATGCGATGAGTTATTGCATATTGTGAAACATGGTGATGCTGCTATTGAGCGAGCAATGAGTATGATGTTGTCACTGTTGAGTGAGCATTGGTTTTGATGCCGTCACTGTAGAGCGTGCGACAGGTTAGAGTGCCCCCACTATTGAGCGAGCGATGTGATACGATGTGATGAAACTGTGAAATCATTAATTGAGATATACGTGATCTCTGTAAATCATTAGTGTAATGATTTAGCTACATTTGATTATGAAATTGGTGGTTTGAGAATGAGTTTAGTTAATCAATGTAATGATTAACTCATTTTAGAGTTTGATGATTTTGGTTATTGCTAGAACAAGAACAACATGGGAGATCTCATATGATGATGATACTATACAGGGAGTATCTTATAAATTTACAGCTTTATATTCTGTAAATTATGAATTGTGAGATTGATGTTATTGAGACTGTGTGGTTGGTATGCTCACCCCGTGTGGGGGCTGTTTCTGTTGAAACAGGTAGAACATGTACATCATTGACTCTGGAGATGAGTTCGAGCTGTTGATTGTGAATGCTTCTGGGGCCGAGGTACCAATATTGGTATTGGGTAACATATTTACACATTTATTCATTCAATGCTCGTTGGTGAGCATTTCTCATATGTGTATATGGTTTGTATGAAGGTTGTGAGATTTTTCCTTTCATTTATGATTTGCATGCAATTAATTAAGTAGAATTGCATGATGAATTGAGAATATGAGATTGGTGCATTGTACAGTGTATACTAGTACTAGTTGGATTGTATTGGGAAGGGAATGAGAAGGGGATTACTGACAAAAAATTTATAGTTGTCATGATGCATTGCTTGTGAAGCATGTATAAGATTTCCCTAATGGCATGATTGTATGCAATATTTTATGTGATAATGCACTAATAGCGGGTTAAGGTAGCGAGGCCTTACATTAGTGCTATCAGAGCAGTGATTTGCTCTTTTGGGCTGTTGAGGGCCTATGGATGTGTTGATAGAAATGAGTAGCACATAGTTTATGCATAATTGTAGTTAGTGTTGTGTGACACAACTATTTTGCTTATGTGCATCTATAATATGATCATAAATGAAATGTGTTATTGCTAACCATTGTGGTTGCAGGATCGTACGGAATACAATGGAAATGATATTGATTGAAATGATAGCACCTTATGTAATAAGTGCTAAGAAATCTGATTTTGTAGGAAAATCAGAGAATGACAAACGTGATGTGCTGTCTGAGGACAGGGAATGATAGGCAATGTTGTGCCGTCAATAGGTGACGACAGATGATGTGATGACGAGGTATGGTTGTCTTATGATTATGAGGATGCAAGTATATGCATGCATTGAGATTGATTTATTATCGTGATGCATGAATGCTTGATATTATTATTGTGCGTACGATGTATTGCAATTATTGTAACTGCTACGGTTATATCGATTATTGCTGGATCAGTATATTTGTCGTTGTCATATCGTAGCACAGGATGCTTATATGTCGAAGCGAGGAATATCATAGAGCCGCTGATATAACGTAGTAGGGAGATATTATGTTGATTTGTGTATATTGAGATCATTATAATAATGCATATGTGTTGAGTATCGATGGATCAGAATATTTGTCGCTGCCTTATCGAGCGCTGGATCAGGATATTTGTCATATCGTAGCTCGGACCGCTGATATGTCGAAGCAAGTCATATCATTGAACCGCTTGAAGCGAGGGATATATTGAGCCGCTGATGTACAAAATATTTGTCGCTGCTTTGTCAGCGATGAATCAGGGTATTTGCCGATGTCAAATCGTAGTGCGGGATTCTGAAATGTTTAAGCGATGGATATCATTGAGCCGCCAATAACTTAAAGCGAGGGATATTATAATGTTGCTGTCACGTCGAAGCGATGAGTTTAGGAACAAAGTGCTATATACATGTGAGTCACCTCTTGAGTCAATATTATGTCGTTGTATACGTAGTGATGGATTATGCCGTTGTATATGTAGCGATGGAATATGTCGTTGTATACATAGCGATTGATTGTGCCGTTGTATACGTAACAATGGATTATGCCGTTGTATACGTAGCAATGATGTGATGTCGATGTATACGTAGCGAGGGATTGTACCGCCATTGAGCGATGAGTGTGGATTGTGTACCACCGTTGGGCAATGAATATTGATGTGATGCTATTGTATTAGCAATGTTTGTGGATGTCATGTGTTGACATGTACCATCACGAGTTGAAGAGGATATTATGGATGTCATGTGTTGACATGTACCATCACGAGTGACAAGGATATTGTGGATGTTATGTGTTGACATGTACCGTCACAGGTGGGCAAGGTATTTTGCGATGATACGGTATGGCGGACGAGGATTGCCTTGTGCCGCCGTTACGATGAAAAATACATATATGGATGTATGTATTGAGTTGTATGATTTGAGTGCCACTGGTTGGCTCAAGATGGTGTGTGTCACAGGTTGACACGAGACCATTATGCCGAGCAGGTTTGCTCGATGGATAAATGGTTGTGCCGTATAGATAAGTGTACTGCATTATATATTGAGGTAAATGTGTTACGAGTAGGGGTACCTTTGGGTATACTTGTTGTGTTGGCTACGGCCAAGCGACTTGTGGTGTATGTAGTTGTCGAGGGACATACATATGTATGACGATTTGCGTGTAATGGATATGATCGCATCATACATGTGTGAATGTGTAGATACATCCTAATGAGTTAGGATCGAGATGTGATCGATTGGAGACATTGGGATGTCCGTCGTATATTGATATTAGAGAAATGTTAGATAGTGATCTAATATCTCTAATTGTTTTTACGACGATAAGTAATTCATGATGTGATTCGTGAATTGTGAGAGTGATATGGTATGAGAATGATACGGTATTATATACCAGGGTTGAACGTATGACACGTTGGTAGGTTCGAAACCGAATATGGTGAATCATATGATGATATGAGGAGAGGTATAGTGGACTCATGTAATCACTATAATGCTTTTGAGTTGAGGTAAGAGATACCTCAAGGGTATGTTCTTACGTATAAATGAGTCGAGGAACTTGTATTGTGACAACTCAGTTTTGTTGGGAGTACCAACGTGAGTGTCAACAAGTTATTATTATCTCTATTTGAGTATTCTTGCATTGAGGATGCAATGGTGGAACGTAACCTGAATTGTGGGATATAGTTAGTGGGATAACACTACTATATCTATTGTATCTCTTGAGGAGATAGAGATAGTATTGTATATTGAATTTTGGTTTGGAGCAATGCTGTTGTGGAGACAGTTGGTATCGATTGCGGGTTGATTTGTGAATCAACCGTAATAAGCATTGCTGGTGATGGACCGGGTGTTTTCTTAAAGTTAATTGCGAGACGTACGAGAAAACGTCCCTAGATAGATACTTGAGAGTATCTGAGTACTATTATGTTAGTACGGAGCATTGTTGGAGTTTGTATACATCGCGTATGCGGACTTGAGAACGATCTGTGATAGTTGCATTAATTCACTATCATGAGATGTTATGTGTTTATTGGTTCTGGGATTCATTTTAGTATAAATGTATCTAGATTGTCAAAACGGTGGTTCGAGATTGGAGAGTCATGGGCGCATGACACTTTCCTTGTGAGGAAAGTGTATTGAGATACCTGTTGGGAATCTTTGAAAGATTCAATTTGTTGGTGCGTGTGGTGTCGGTATTGAATTCACACCATTAGTCGTTGGTTCATCAATCATTATTCCCTCTTGAGTGGGAATAACTGGGTGGTTGACAATCGTGTCTGGGGATTGTGTGTATGATTGGAGATACCCAAGCCGACTACATTAAGTATGCATGTGGTGTTTGGCGTTCAAGCATAGGTATCGGTATACATGTAGGAATGCCAGCATTTTTATGCTTGTTGATTAGCGGGGTTGGTGTGCGTGGATTCGTGAATCTCTGGTAAGAGATTGTAGCATCCTTGAGATTGGTAATCTCGTTGGAACGATTTATTCTGAGGAATAATTGTTAGGTTTTTGGTTGACTCCCTCTTAAGAAGAGATTGTCGTATTTTGGTTGAAGGCATTCGTTGTCAGCTAATTCAATTGTCATCGTTATATTAGAATCGTTGATTCTAAGGGTAAACAAGGGATGACCAGTATTCAAATTCGTTTGGTGTCATTGTCAACACATGTAGTGAAAATGCAATTGATTTTCTTGCATGTTATCTATGGAATGTTGAGACTTTATGGAGTTTCAATAGTGTGTTGGGACCAAGATGTGATTCCTTGGAACACACGGATGTTGACATCGGTGATGATGTTTTTGTGTTGATCGATGGCCGTGAGTTACCCGATTCGAGTTGCAAATGGTGCAACTATTCTTTGATGAGTAAGATTCCATTATTTGAGATGGAATTAATAAGGTAGAAACAAAGATGGTTTCCTTCGTAGTGATGTGCATTTGACATTGTAGACCAAGTTCTAGAGATGTCATCTAGGTGATATCTATGTTGGAATCAGGAATGATTCGAGTAGATAGCAGTTGACTACCGAGTATTTTAATCCGATATCGGGGTTGTTGGATCCAAGGTTGAGATTTATTCTCATTGTGGTGTTAAACCTTGGAATTGTGGTAGTAGTGGGATTTGGAGTCTGGGGAGCTTTGGATTGAGGTTTGTGATGTAATTAGTGCGTGGAGATAATTATTGAACACGCATGATTTTTAATGAGTTATGGTGCTTGTATTGGAGACTCGGGTTTTTGAAACCTTTGTACTATATATACCTAGTGGACTCGATGTTCAACCATTCCCCACTTCACACTCTCTCCTCCTCACCACCTTCTCTCTCTCCTTTTCTCCCCATTTTTCCCCTCTTGATGGAGAAAGCGAGCAAGGCTCGGCTTTGGCGCAAAATATGTCGAAGATAATTGGGTAATACTCTTCCCCTTGCTTTAATCTTCGTATTGGTAGTAATTTTATGGTGTTTAGTTGTGTATGGCAATGGTTTGAGATTTAGGGATTTTTGGTTAAATTGTTCAAGTGATGTTCTTGATGTTTTCATTGAGTTTAAATGGAGTAATTGAAGTGTTGAAGGTGTTGGGGCGTTGAATTTGAGTTTGGGTGTGAAAAACACCATGAAAGCAAAAAAAAATTGGAAAATCTTAGGTCGCGATGATGAACAGTACTCGCGATTGATCACGAGAAGCTGGCGATCGATCACGAGGATGCAGTGGATTTGGCGATTTATTGGCACGAAGTGGCGAGCGATCGCCGAGGTATAATTTTTGGCAGAAAGTTATCGCGATCGATCGGGAGAAAACGGTGATCGATCGCGGCCCCTGTTTTATTGTTTTTGAAAATTAGTTAAAATGTTGGGATTTTGGAATTGGGGTTTGTTTAGTAGATTTTCAAGACGATATCTACATTCCAATGGGAATATTACACTTTAAAATGAAGGGGCTTGGGTTGAGCATTATAAGATGTGCTACTCGTTCGACTTAATCGATAACTCATTGAACGTAGGATATAAGGATGTCTTGAGTAGTATTCATAGTTCAATATTTATGATTAATCATCGTGTTGGGATGATGTAATTGGAGGTTGAGTAAATGCTTGAGCATGTGGTAATATGCTTATAATTGACTATGTATAGCGATTAATTAACTTGATCTCGGGGCAAAGGCAAGGATTATCTCTTGCTATTGGATTATAAGGTACGTATAATGTACGAGTATAGTTAAATATATTATTGTCATTGTTAGATGAATAATATATTCTTGTTGCGATGAATTATTGCATATTGTGAATTATGGTGATGCCACTATTGAGCGAGTAATGAGTACGATGTTGTCGCTGTTGAGCAAGCATTGGTTATGATGCCGCCGCTGTAGAGCGTGCGAGAGGTTAGATTGTCGCCGCTATTGAGTGAGGGATGTGATACGATGTGATGAAACTATGAAATCATTAATTGAGATATATGTGATCTTTGTAAATAATTAATGATTTAGCTACATTTGATTATGAATTGGCGGTTTGAGAATGAGTTTAGTTAATCAACGTAATGATTAACTAATTTAAAGTTTGATGATTTTGGTTATTGTGAGAACATGAACAACATGGGAGATCCCATATGATGATGATACTATACATGGAGTATCTCTTAAATTTACAGCTTTATATTCTGTAAATTGTGAATTGTGAAATTGATGTTATTGAGGTTGTGTGATTGGTATGCTCACTCTGTGTGGGGCTGTTTCTGTTGAAACAGGTAGAACAGGTACAACATTGGATCTGGAGATGAGTTCGAGCTGTTGATTTGGAATGTTTCTGGGGCTGAGGTACCAATATTGGTATTGGGCAACATATTTATACAATATGGTTTGTATAAAGGTTGTGAGATTTCTCCTTTCATTTATGATTTTCATGCAATTAATTAAGTAGAATTGCATGATGAATTGAGAATATGAGATTTGTGCATTGTACAGTGTATACTAGTACTAGTTGGATTGTATTGGGAAGGGAATGAGAAGGGGACTTAATGACAAAAATTTTATAGTTGTCATGACGCATTGCTTATTAAACATGTATAGGAATTCCCTAATTATGTATGCACTATTTTATGTGATAATGCACTAATAGCGGGTTAAGGTACCGAGGCCTTATAGATTATATTGTCTAGCTTCGTTTTTCTCACTAGTTTATGAATCTGTCATCTTTTTATCTTAATCACATGTATTTGGATAATTGATTGATAAGGGTTAGAATAGATCATGTGGGTTACCTAACTACGATTAAGGTGAGATATTAATTAATTTTCCAGGGCGGATATTCATATGCAAATTGAACCTTTGTGAGAATTGATGATTAAGATAATAAACCCAAAGTCGACCAAAAGCCAAGAATAGCTTCTCTCATAATTTAATCAATCTTATTTTACTCTTGCATGTTACTTAAATCATAGTCTTCTTAGATTTTTGCATCATTAATACTAGTTTAATTGATTTCAAAAACCCCCTTTTGAATTTCGTTTGCACTAATTAATGTTGGAAATTTGAATTGAATTAAATGGTGTGTCATTCATGTTGGGGTGCATTTTTTCATGATTGGATGCTTCCAAATTAAATGGTGTGTACATTCATGTTGGGGTGCAATTTTTCATGATTGGATGCTTCCAAATGGTGTCTCTTGATGACACCACTTGGTATACTATCTAAGAAACAACCCTTGAATGAATTAGATATGGAATTTTAGAAATTCACATTATATAGAAGATCAAAATTTGAGTAATTTTGTGGATCTTCATCCTTGTTGAATTGAGCGCTTTTTAACCTTCCTGGTTTAAAGGATTTGTGATTTGGAGTACTCCTATCACAAATCATAGTCGTTGTATCTTGGGAGACAAATTGCCAAAGTAAACCGTTAGCACCGGGGCAATATTGTCTTAAGGACAGATTATAAATCTCGCCTCGACATTCTTACTAAAACGCCATTTATTTTTGTTGCTTGCTATTTTCCTAAGATACATACCCATAAATTTTGTACAACAATCTTAAGACAATATTAGCAACAAATTACTTCGTCGAGTGAAACAATGACTTCCGTTCATCATGGTGAAAGGCCTGAAAAGTTCAATGGGAACGATTTCAAGCGATGACAACAAAAGATGCTGCTTTATTTGACAACCTTGGGGTTGTCAAGATTCCTCAATGAGGATGCTCCTACTATTATGGAGAGTGAAACCGACAACCAAAAGAGGGTTGCGGTTGATGCGTAGAATCAAACCAATTTCATGTGCAATAATTATATTCTCAAAAGACTGGACAACACGTTATACAATGTTTATTGTCTAGTGAAGAAGGCCAAGGAATTGTGGAAATCCTTGGAGAAGAAGTACAAATCCGAGGATGCCGGCATGAAGAAATTCATCGTTGGGAGATTCCTTGACTACAAAATGATTGATACAAAGTCGGTGATAGCACAAGTGCAAGATTTGCAAGTAATCATGCACGAAATTCATGTGGAGGGAATGGTTCTAAGTGACTCATTCCAAGTGGCCGCAATGATTGTGAAGTTGCCTCTGTCATGGAAGGACTTCAAGAATTATCTCAAGCACAAACGGAAAGAAATGAATCTTGAAGACCTTGTGGTTCGCTTGAGAATCGAATATGACAACAGAATTTCTGAAAAAAAAAAGGACGGAAAATTGGCACCAACATGAAGCACGAGTGAACTTAGTGGAAAAACACGCCAGAACAAAGCGGAAGTTTGACGGCATGGCCTCCAAATCTGGAAGCTAAGAAGTTCAAAGGCAAGTGCTATAAATGTGGAAAACCAAATCACATGGGATTGTCGCAATAAAGACGATCGTGGGAAGGCTATGGATCAAATAAATGTGACCGAAGAAGATTGTCTCTCAAATAATTTGGATGATCTAGCGCTTACCGCTTAATTAGACTGTGTATATTTGAAAGTTGTAATCTCCAAAAATGGAGTGATTCTAAATAAATGTAATGACGATATTTGTTGAAAGCAATAAAATTATGTTATTACTTCTTGTATTGAATCTTATGGTTTGTGACATGATTGTTAGGATCATTTAAATCATAGTTCGCAGCACAAATTGTAATGTTAAATTTATTGCATGTGTGGGCACTAAGTTAACAAAATCTTCATTCATTTGTTAGAATAATCGTAACGTCTCTAGAGTTAACTCACAATGATGTTTGTGATGGAAATATTGTGCAAACTAGATATGTGAGAAAAGTAATTTGTTACTTTATCAATATTTGCACATGATATTGTTGTGACTTTTTTGTTATGAAGCAAAAACGAGGCCAATGAGGTGTTTAAACACTTCAAGAATGAGATTGCAATAAAATTTAGCAAATGAGTTTTGCTATGTGAAATTGTGAGTAAAGTATACTTGTGTTGTTTAAGAATTTGATGCTTAAGTTTGAATCTGCAAGACTACAAAATCTTGAATTCGAGTTTCTAAGCTTTGTACGCTTAAAACACAAGTGATAAATCGAAGCCACAAATTTTGATTAGGCGTTGTAATATCTCAAATTGGTTCATTTTGAATTTCTAAGCTAGTACGCTTATAACATGAATTTGCAAGATTTAAAATCTTGAATTCAAGTTTTCTAAGTTAGTAAGCTTAAATTGCAAATTGTGAATCGAGTTTGAGAATATTATCCAAGTTTCAACTTTTGTAAGCAAGTACTTTTAAATCTGAAATTTTCAAGAAATAAAAACTTGAATTTGTATTTGTAAGACGATAACGCTTAGAACTTGAAACACGAAAGTTTGAACGTCAGTGCACTTCGTTACTACCCGAAGTTGTGGGGGGTTGCAATTCTAGGATTCAATCACATACTAAGTACCACATGTAGGCAAGGATGAAAAACCTTGAGTTCCTACAATATTTGTTATGTGGGGGGTACTTGGCTAAACTAGAAATATGAAGGCTAAAGTGAAGTCATAACAAACGTAAAATAAGTGACATGAAGAGTTTGACAAATAAATGTTGTCAAATAGATCAACGAGTGTGATAAATGTGTACACTCCTAAGCATATGTATGCATGTGTATTGATGATATGCTCATTGGAGAAGCAATTTAGAAATCATCAAGTAACAAAGAAAATGTTGACAAGACATTTTTACTTGTGTGCATCAAGAACAATGCTTGAAATTAAAGTTTCCAAGACATTTAAAGAATGAAATCTCAAGGATTAATTCGAGTTTCAAATTTTAAGCTTTGCTCTTAAATTTCTAGTTTACAAGAGTATAATCTTGAACTTGTTATTTTAAGAATCTATGCGCTTAAATATGAATTGTGAGTTCAAGTTGAGTATTTTCTCTGGTCTCGAATTTTGTAAGAAATAACGCGTTAACAACGCTTAAAAAAATCTGATGATGGAAATATTCTAAAAGAATAAAATGATGCAAATGAGGTAATTTGATTACCAAAACTGAAGATATACTGTTGTGAAAAATTCTATATGCAAAACATATAAAACTTCTTCGGCCGAGTGGCTTTATAAGTTGTTAGAGAAAAATCATGTGCATGCAACTAAAATGTGTTGTGCTAATGCTATATGACAAAAATGATCTCTATTGGCATAATCGTGAGTGATTATGTGAAACCGCGGATCCGCATATAAAATGGTTAATCGAGAGATCGTGTGGCAGTTTATCGAGGGGAATGGGGTTAAAACCCTATAATCAAAATCTCATAGTGGATATCCAACCTTGTTGACTGGAGATCCCAAGATCTAGGTTCAAAAGGGACAACTAATGTATGAGATTGATTAAACACATTGGAGATCAATCTCCAACACAATCCTATGATAAGGGGTGTAGCCTACAAAAAAAGGTACGAGGATAGGCAAAAGGCCTTTAATGATTCCTAAGACATATAAGAATATCTTGGAGTATAGCGGGATACTCTTCTAGGAGATCACCTACATAAGTGCGAAGTGTGGCCGCTTCAAAAATTTGAAAGCACTTATGAAACCAAGCGTGGTCCATGGCCGGAATGGACATAACCGTCAGAAACCAATACGAATGTTAGAATTTTTATGGTGTGGTTTCAATTGTATAGGTTTACACCAACGACTAAATAGTTCAAGACTATAAGTTCACTATTAAGTCAAGTAAATCCGATTGAATACTACGACGTAGTATTTTAAGCCGCAAGCTATCTCCCCAGATGCCATAATAGTTCGTTAAAAGAGTTCAATTACATACATGCATTAATTTAATTCATGTGGGGGATTGTTGGAAATTTGAATTGAAATAAATGGTGTGTCCATTCATTTTAGGGTGCATTTTTTCATGTTTGGATGCTTCCAAATTAAATGGTGTGTCCATTCATGTTGAGGTGCAATTTTTCATGATTGGATGCTTCCAAATTGTGTCTCTCGATGACACCACTTAATATACTATATAAGAAACAACCCTTGAATGAATTATACATCGAATTTTAGAAATTCACATTATATAGAAGATCAAAATTTGAGTAATTTGTTGGACTTTCATCCTTGTTGAATATTGAGCGTTTTTTAAAACCTTTGTGGTTTAAAGGATTTGGATTTTGAGTGCTCCTATCACAAATCATAGTCGTTGTATCTTGTGAGACAAATTGCCAAAGTAAACAGTTAGCACCGTAGCGGGGCAATTGTCTTAAAGACATAGATTATCTCGCCTCGATTCTTACTAAAAAGTCATTTGTTGTTTTTGCTTGCTACTTTCCTAAGATACACACCCATAAATTTTGTACAACAGTTAACACAAAATTCGTCATTTCTCGTGGGATCGATCATTACTTACGCTATTATTCAGTATTGTTATTAACTCGAGAATCAATAATTTGAGTGTACTCGATAAATGCTACCACCCACATCCTGAATTTGAAGGCCTTGTTTGCCGATATGCCTTTAAATTCATCGGGTTGCAAGAAGTCCTTCTTCCTCAGTTCTCCCACCTAGTAAGCCCCAACTCGGCCTTCCCGCAAGTAAGGGAAGTCCGGGTAACCTCAAGCTCGGACTTGGTTTGGCTGGCTTCACCCTGGAATCGAGTTAGCTCGGCATTGGCAGCATTCAAGGCAGCTTCTAGGTCGGCTTGGTTTGGTTAGCCTCGCCCGGACCCATCCCAGCTCGCTCGAATGGACCCCATTTCATCAAAGAACATCCTCCAAAGAACATCCAACTCGGATTGAATTCCTTGTACAGAGACTGGGCTTCCCTGGCTTCATTCTTGTCATCGAGGGAGGACTGATCATACCTGGCCCCAGGTCGTATACCCTCGTGCATCACTATCAAACCCTGAGAAGAACACATGTTTACACGACCATTTTTCTAGGTAATATTAATCACATGTATACATCATATTTATTAAGTATATGAACTGTTCATTTAACGCGTAATCCTCAAAGGCTTTTCCAATATGTAATTTTTTTTTTTTTTTTTACAAAATTAGCCTAATCAAGCTACAAAAGTTCCTGAAAGATAAAAAAATAAAATTACAATTTTGGGCTTATAACTTGGTATTTTTTATTTTGAATCATTTAAGCTTTAAAGTTGCAATTTTAATTTAGTAATTTGGTCCTATTTTCACTCGGTCCTTTTTTCACCGATGTGCTGATGTGAAGCCGAAAATTGTTGATGTGATTTCAAAAATTGCTAATATGACACCGAATATTGTTGACGTTTCGACATCATGTCTGGTGAAAAAGTACTAGAAGTGAAAATAAGGATTAATTTACTGAATTAAAAATGCAAATTGAAAACTTATAGGACTAGAAATGGGAAAATAATAAGTTACAAGACAGTTATAATTTTCACATAAACAAATATTAATGAGACAAAAAAAAAATGAAATAAACATTATTGCAAAAAATTTAAATCATAATATCTGTATATACATATTAAATTAAGTTTTACATGTAAATATGCCATAAAAAACATAATCTGGTAATAGAGCTAATTGTCTTAAGGCTATATGGAAAATCTATTGCACGAATTAATCAAGTTATTTTCTTTCACCATTTTAAAATTTATTTTGCTATTTAAATGGTTTTAAAAGTAATTTTTTTTTTAACTCTTTACATATTTGTGTGATAAATGATAGAATATTATAGCATTGTTTTAATCACATTCATTTATAATTGTTAATTGTAAAATTGTTTTCAATCATATTTTTACACCTCGAATTTTTAGCAGATATAAAATAATATTTTAAACATTCCAATCAAAGTTTTATAATTAATTAATTATAAAATTCTACACAATTTATCTAAAACTTATATATGCCATATAATTAAGCGATTTAAACAACACAATATATATCAGATCCTTAATTTATATATATTAATCTCATAAATTTTGTTAATCGGTCTTTGAATAGGACTCATTTTAATATGATTGCATAAATTTGCTGAGTAGGACTCATTCAAATTTCTTGGCTCGTACTAAAAACTTCGTCTCATCTTCTCAATTAATTTCTCTCTTTAATTTTCTCTTCCATTACGTTTCAGCCTTAGGAATTGATCCCAAGATGATTTCTCCGTTTTCATCTGAGAAATTTGCCGTAAATAATCTCTACAAAGCCCTGTTACTCTTAGGTCTAACCCTTTACTTCATCTCCATCTTCGTTTCCAATCAAAACCCTAGTTGTTCATCATCAGATTTCTTGTCGCTTTTCAATAAAAAACCAGTAAACGCAAAACCCTTTCCACCGCCTCCCGTTGTCAACAGTTCTTCTCAAGAAAAGATCGATTTGTCGCCAACAAACTTGAACCACGTCGTTTTCGGGCTTCTCGGGTCCGAACATGCGTGGCACTACAGAAAAGCCTATATTGAATCATGGTGGAAGCCTAACATAACTCGAGGGTTTCTGTTACTGGACAAATCCCCGACAGGGGAACTCCTACCTTGGTCGAAAGCCTCACCGCCTTACAAAGTTTCCGACGATCTCACAACTTTCTTGTCCGAAACGACACCTCGCGCACCTATCATGATCCGAATGGTTCATGGAATAATGGAGGTTCTGAGAGAAGTAGAGAGAGGTGATCATGGCGAGATTCGTTGGCTCGTGATGGGTGACGACGATTCGATATTTTTCATGGAGAATTTAGTTGATGTACTAGGTGAATATGATCATACGAGGTATTATTACCTAGGAGGGCAGTCCGAGTTCATCATGTCGAATTATTGGTTCCAATTTAACCAAGCATTTGGTGGGGCTGGGATTATATTGAGCTACCCTTTGGCTAAAGCTCTTGCGAAAGATATGGAGAATTGCTTGAGGAGATATGCACATTTGAGTTCTGCTGATTTGATAACAATGGCTTGTATTGCTGATATTGGTGTTAATCTTTCTCCCCACAAAGGGATTCACCAGGTAAATTATTTATGTTAATAATATTAGTTTGGAGAAAATTCCAAAATTAAATTCAAAAATAGTCACATGGAATATGAATATATTAGTCCTAAACTTTTAGAGTAATCAAAAAGAGTGTCAAACTTTTGTTTTTAAGTATTACTAGTCCCAAACTTTTATTTTTAATCACAAGTGCGTTAAAGCCCCGTTTCAATTTAAGGATCATTTTTGTTAAAAAAAAATAATTTGTGGACTAAATTTGTTAAAAACTTTTATGTTAGACTATTTTTTTATTTACAATAATTTATATGAGATTATATTTAATTAGTTCTAAAATTTTATGACTAATATATGAAAAATTCATATTATATGGGATATTGTTATATTGACCTAATAATTAAATTAAAGTCTATTTGTCAATATATGTATTGCTTTTATAATATACAAGTCAAGCCACCTTAGACTCGTGATTTAGATGTATTTATTCGATAATACATGCATTATATATACTAAAGGATATTTATGTTCAGAATTAATTTTCGAGAAATAAAAATCTTGGGGCAAATTTGACCAGTGATATAGTGCCGCGTCATTGCGTTATCTTTTGAAAAAAAAAAAAACTTTTGCTTAAATATATATAATAATTATAAAATTAAGTTAATAATTTGAATTTTCTTATTAAATATTTAAAATAGTATATTTTTATTAAATTAAATGAAATATTTAAATTATTTTATTTTATTTTATTTTATTACATTAATATCATTACTTTATATTTAAAATCAGTTAAATGTTTTACTTAAATTAATTACAGACATTATTCAAATTTAATATAGTTGTATTTTAATAAATTTATAATTAATTAAATTGTGAAATAATTTAATTGTTGTAAATTAAATAGTAGAAATATTTTTTAGAGTATAGTTCAATGTTGCGCCAAAACAGAGCAATGAGTTGAAGAATGGGGTGCTCATTGGCTCAATCCGGCCCGATCCAAACAGGAAACGGCCAGTTCCGGTTCTCCGAATTTCGACCATTTATTTTGTACTTCAACTTATGTTCTATTAATAATAAGTTTAAAATGCTCCAAAAAAAAAAAATACTACGTTTATCCTAATAAATGTTTATTTTTAAATGCAGATTGATTTACGTGGTGATTTATCTGGTTTCCTATCATCTCATCCCAAGGTTCCATTAATCTCCCTTCATCATTTCGACAATGTGGAACCCATATTTCCCTCCAAGGACCGCTTTGAATCCACGCGCCACCTCATGAAGGCTGCGGACACCGACCAATCCCGTCTCCTCCAGCAAACTATATGCTACGACAGGCAAAGGGATAGCTCATTTTCTATTTCTTGGGGATATTCTGCAAACATATACGAGAGAATTATGCCTAGGAGCTACATACAAAATCCCATTGAGTCGTTTAGGCCATGGCATGGCGATCCACGACCGCCGCCACTGTATATGTTCAATACGAGGTTGCCTTCCAATGATCCTTGCGAAGCTCCTCACGTTTTCTTCTTGCAGAATGTGACGAAAAGCTCATTGGGTATTCAGACGGTATATTCACTCGCTGCGCCTCGTGAACTGGGAACCTGTGGGTTGACGCCCAACCGGTCAGCGGGTTTTGTCTCTGAGATTCATGTCTTGTCGCCGGCGACCAAGCGGACTCAGGTATCTCGCAGTCCAATTATACTGGTCATCCTTCACATGCAATTGACCCATGATATGTGTATATATATATAATTTAATAAAATAAAATTTTACCTACAATAATTTAATATAAAGTTTAATAATACTTTTTCCCAAATTTAATTTTGTATTCTAGTTTTATTTTATCATGTTTTCTCATAAAAATAATAATAATGTGGGTAAAAATGTAATTTGGGAAAAATTTTGATATGACATAAGCCATAAGGGGCCAAAGGTACTTTTCTACCGGACTCATGCATTATTATAGGTAAAAATTACAATTTTGTTCTTTAAATCGTTAAAGATCAGTCTTCTTCTTTTTTTGTAAGGCAAAAATTTATTAAAAAAAGAGTATAATGAGTACTCAAAATCAATATAAAAGGAAAAACAATTCACGATACAAGACAAGTATGAGGTTAAAAAAACCAATCATTAACCGAATAACTGACTAACACTAACCCTGACTCCTTCAACCAAATCCACAACCTAACTTTAATATTATGAATAACTCTTTCCACATCAACAATACAATGACGAAAAATTATATTGTTTCTAGAATTCCAAATATACCAAGCAATACATTGTCAAATAGCTAACCAAACATGGGAAAGATGTGACGAATGCATGGAATTAAGATGATTGACAAGATGATCATCCACGATGTTTGATTCTGTAACGGAAATGGATAGCCAAAGTTAACAATTGTCCCAAATAGCTTTGGAGAACTTACAATTCAATAATAAATGCGATAAATCTCAATCCTACTTGTTGCAAAAAGCACACAACAGCTCACAATTAATATCAATTAAATTTCTTCTTGCTAAGTTAATCTTTATTTTCACTTATAGTCCTTGAAGTGATGACGTGACGTAAAACAAATGGCAATTTCCAACGCTACCATCATCAATTTTTTGTGTCACGTCGTTTAAAAGGAACTAAAAATGAACATAATGATTAATTTATCGGATCGAGACTGAACTTTGACGATTACATGATTAAGATTGAAAAATGACAATTACAAGGTCAAAATAGTAATTTTCTCCTTTATAATATAGACTATATAGTATATATAGTAATATAATTTTCCTGTAATTTATTGTTATTATTCTCAATTTTCAATTTTCATTATTCTCCAAAATTTAAACATATGTAATCATTTGAGATGAGAACTCTTTAAACATCATATATAATAAATAACTTTCAAAATTTGTATAAGTTCATATATAATATATAAAAGTATTTATTGTAGTAAGATAAAAAATTGAAAATAATATAACAAAATATAATCGTAAGTTTTATTGTTTAAAATAAAAAAAATCCTACATCAGTCAAAATGTTGAAATCCTGCTAGTTATTCCTTTTATTTAATAAGAGATATGAGATTTGTTTACCTCTTTCGATGGATCATACACACAATAATTATTATGATAAATTTATGTATTTTATTTATTGTCTCAGATGGATCGATGTGAATGCTGTGATGTTGTTCGTGTACAAGGCACCAAGGCTGAAATCAAATTTAGAGAATGCATGATTGATGAAATTATTGCATGAGGGATCGATAGTATTAATTTTGAAATATATAGGACCAAAATGGTAATTATATACAGAGGCGGACCCAACGGTGTGCGGGTTATGCAAAAAAAAAAAAAAAAATTAAAAGTAAAAACAATTTTTACCATTATTTTTTTAAAAATCACCCCCCACCCCCCAATTTTTTTTTAACCTTAGGTTTTAAAATATATAAATATTTTGCCCCCCCACCCACACAAATTATTTTCCTGGATCCACCCCTGAATATATAGGACGAAAATAGTTTTGATATACGAGACACGTAATTTAAACATAATTTGAGGTTGCATTTAGGAATGGATTTAATTTTGATGCAAGAATGCATGTGAGAATGGATTTCAAATTAAACCAATATTAGATATATTTCGAATATATAAATATATAAATTCTTGGGTATTTAGATAAAATGATTTGATCTCGATGAAAACATTTGTGAATTTCCAATCATCTTAGGACACCATGATTTAAAATCAAAGAATTTAAAATTTAAATCCATCACACTTATTTAAATAATAATACTCTTGAATTTTATAAATTTGAAATTTGCCCCTTGTTGTTTATAAATCAACGTGATTGATTTCAAATTCTCATAAAATAAAATAATAAAACTTTATTCGCCAAATCTTTTTATCAAATTCAAATAACTCCATTCAAATATTGTTCATCCAAAAACTAATTTGCAATTTGTTATTACAAATAATTCAATATAGACAACCATAATGATTTATTTATTTTTTGATATAGGGAATGGAGATTTTAAATAGTTTTGGGCCAACGTCCACACTCGAACTCGATTCGTTCCAAAAATTGGCATGAGACTTATCACTAAGCTAAGGCCGAAGTCTATTAATGATTTTGAATATCACTTGAATAACATTCATCCAAAATATTTTTTCAACTGCCACTAACCTTTGGTCTAGTTGGCATCAAGTCCTCAATTTTTAGAGGTCAAAAATATAAGTTAAGGGAAGATAAAAAGTAATTTTGAAGAGTAAATTGCGATTTTTAAAGGGTAAAACGGTAGTTTTTTTAATGTAACAAAAAAAAATTGGGAAGGGGGGCAATATGTAGGTATGCCCTTGCTTGCAAGTTGCAACGCATTTTGATGTCAATTATTAATGAAAACCTACTGTCGAATAATTTAATGAAGGAAAAAAAACTGGTTTTCATTTTATTTGTTTTTTAAAAAAAAAAAATCAAAATCGAACAGAAGAAACTAAATTAATCAAATTTTCATAAAATTAAAAGTGAATTTATATATATATATATATATATATATATAGCAAGGTCAAGCCAAGGACAATAGCTACGTACCTAACAGCTAACGCAAATAGTCCTAATTACATGATGTTACGTTTTTACACTTCATTCAAGAGGGGAGATAGGAATGGCTCAACGGGTCGAGTATGAGATCGAGTATGGGATGAGTTTTGACCTTTTCATGATTTATTAAAAGATATTCTCTATTTTGACCTTTTCATGAAAAAACAACCCGTCATATTGCCATCCCTAAGGGGAAAGAAAATAACATACTCTATTTTGACATTTTCATGAAAAAACAATAAACTCTCTATCTATGATCGAGTCTTTCACGATTTATCGAAAGATATAACTGTTATTAACAATACAGCTCAAATCTTTTAAACTCGTACAATCACTCAAGTGCTACGTTCGATCGCTCTCCCAACATATGTGATTATTGCTCTCCAACGATCCCCTCTCCGAATAATTGCAGGACATTGCAACCAATTGTAGAATCAGAAAAAAAAATTTCGGGGGGCTAAATTTTTTCTAATAACACTTAAAGGGTAAAAAACTTTGGCAAGTGGGAAAAATCTGTAAAAAAAAAAAATTCATTAAAATATTTTTTTTGGCTTGCAACTCACAAGAATAAAACAAATTAACTTGGTTTTAATACCAATCGTATGATCGAGTACTTGTTCTTTTCCAAAAGTTATAATTATTATCGGCACAATTCAAATTTTTTAAATCATTATAATACGTCACGATTCGATTGTTCTGCCACCAAGCGCAATTATTGCTCTCCAACCCTCCCTAATCGAATGTGGATTATACACGTATTTTTTTTTCTGGAAAAAAAATTCCAGATTACATTATATAAAAATGAATGTACCGATTTCAAAAAAAAAAATTGAATGTGCCATAACTAGATGATGAATAGCAATATTCAAGAGAACAATCAAACGTGTAGCTATAAATAAATCACACAAACTACTCACTTCATGAAATATCAACTGATAATAAAAATTTCCAGCTATGATTCTGCATCATTACCTTTCTGGATACCGATCAAACGGGCATAATCAACCCACCTGCAAAATGGTTTGAAGTTAAGTCACATCGTTATGGCAAAGAAGAAGCGACGAAAGGGCAAGAGGAACAGTTGAAGAATCTCACAGCAATGAACCCAGAAACGTGTTCCCTGTTCGAACAGCAAAGCAGATGGCGCTCAAGATCAACTTGTGTTGATGAAGCAACGGCTCTAATAATCGTTGCTCGATAACACCAGCCAGTACCTGGTACCTGTTGAATAAATAAAGAAGTTTATAGCAGAAGATTTTGCCTACAGTTCCTATCCACTTTTTTTGAAGAATTAATGGGAATAATTATCAAGAAACTTGAAAATCGATACGGAAATAAAAAGATAGTATAGAGGACGATGTAAAGGAGTATATAATTAGTTTGCATACCGAAGGTTGCTGGATACAGCCATATAAACACCATAGCCGATGCTTGTTGATAATACAGGAACATTCTCCACCTCATCGGCAGTCGAGTGTTCGACTGCCTTTCGGGCATTTATCATTGCATTTGTCACGATGGTACCAACCTACAAATCAACAAATTGTCATGTTTAAACTTTCACCGGATCCAATGGTACAAAAGTAGTATCTGATATAGAGTTGACACAAAATGGGGAAGCGTGGACTAACAATCATAACATATGATAAACCCATAAAAATTTACTTCATGGCGAATAAATTAATGTCGGGGAGAAATCACTGCCATCTTTTGTAGATGTGATGAAATATAGTGCTTAAACCGTTGTACAATTTTAATAAATTGTATTGAATAGTTGCCACCAACAATAGTTTTTGATACAGTTTGGTCCTGCATTTAATGTGCTTATGAAAAGGGGATTACCAAAGATGAAGTAGTGCCAACAGCAAAGAGCTTAGCCCCATTCCGCTGCAGAAAAGGCCGTGAAACTATGAGATGCGAGTTCAAAATTCAAAGTTAACAATTTGTTCTTGAAACCAATTGAGAGAGATCTCCTTACAATTATAGCACCTAATCTCTGTAACATTGTGAATGAGGTTCCAGTCCAAGCAACCTGCAATGAGAATGAGATTAAACAAGATTTTCACAACTCGGTTTATATCTTACGTAATAATGAAGCAATAGTTGTACATGGATGAACTAACCTGAAAAGCATTGTCGGGACAGCTGTAGAAGAATTTAGCAAGGCGCCCAGCATTGACAGCCAGTGGGGGCCGGAGAGAAACCGTGGGAGCCGGAAGATAGACAAGCATAAAATCTGCTATAACGGCCATCACCTGAGCAAAAGCAAAGAAAAAATTGCGACAATAATTGAGGTATCGATAAATTTAAGCGTTTTCTATACTTTTATAAAAGCTAGAGCACCTAACTGTCGTCCATTTGGTACGTCACTAATCAGAACACAAATACCATTACTTTTATACAACAAGAAGAATGAAGTAAGCCTTTAATTGGGGTAGGCTACATTTGGTATGCGCACATAGATCAGTCGTCGGTATGCGCACATAGATCAGTCGTCTCCACTGTACAATTCAACCTTACTTTTTTTAATAATCTATATATTGCTATATATCAAGTATCAAGTATTACATTATTATTAATATCTATTTATTTACTGATGGGTTTTGCTGATGATCCGCCACATCCATATTTATCCCCTACAAACTACCTAAGCACCAAGTAATATGGTACACAACCGAACATGCGCCGTTTCAAATAATTCATAAATAAAAAACACACACCAGGCAAGAACAGGAAAACAAATATTGCACCAAAAATTAGTACAATAAAGGAGATCGAATATAGATTAAAAATGATAAGTAGCTGCATACCACATCAGCAAAAACAACTTCCAATTCCTTGAAAAAGTTTTCCCTGCGACGCTCATATTCTGCAGCAGTCTGAATAAAGGTATAATAGACGGTAATGAGGAGGCCAACCAAACACATTATAAAACCAATACAAAAGGCAAGGAGTAAAAGCTAAATAGAAGAAGTGAAAAAAAAAAAAAAAACAGAGATGAGTCCAAAATGAAGAAACTCTGTCTTAATTCTTGAGGCCTATCAAAAGAAAGCGCAAAGCATAAACTAAGGCCATTGCTGTTTCCTTTCAGTTCCATAATGTAACCAGATCCCATCAAACAAGAATCTTTAGCATGCGGAAGGGAAGAACTTTACTAAGAAAGAAGAATATAAATGCCAGGTCAAAGACACAAAAAGGTATAAGGTGTTTATGCATGTATAGTGTCTTATCACCCGTGCCAACTCTGAATCTTTGTATCATCGGCCTAAAACTCAGTATGCCAATTAACTGTGAACTGACATACATCCCGTCCACATTCAAAATGGGGAAGGACAATATAATAGTAACTATTTACAAACGAGCTTTGTTGAGTCGATCAAAATAAAGAAAATCAAGATCTTTGTGTCAGAAGAAATGCCATATTTAAATATCATGATACAACCTTTGAATAAACATCCTTCAACAAACAAAAGCTGCACTATATGCATCCATTCTTTTTACTTCCCCCTGCAAGCAAGTACGCAACCAGTTTATAACAAGGGATTCGTAACCTTCTTCAACTATGGAAAAGGGTGAGGAGGGAGGCACCACGAGGACCGGCTGGTAAAACACGTAGCATCACCCCAACTAAAAAATCTCAAATTCATATAGTTCTTGAATTCACTCAAAATCCATCAATTGGCCCCTTATCTAAATTCTTGCATTTCCCTATGGCTACTCAGCTTTTAACAGAAGCAAAAGAACTCTTATCGCCAAAAAAAAATATTATAATAAAAAAAAAGTGTACTTTCGCATACTATAGTATAAAGAGAACAATCCAGAACAGATCATAGCATGAATGATAAAGATATAAAGATATAGTTTTTTTGTCTTATATGGAGTACCTTAGTGAATATTCCCACGCCGCACTCCATACCAACTTTAGCCAAGAACAGATCATCCGCCAACAACCGTTCCTTAAATCCTCCGAACTTCATCAGCCACGACATAAACCCCGATCTTTCAAGATCAAAGTACCTCAAAACTATAGATCCGGGTATTCTCCCATCTTCAATGGCAGCCTTCAGATCCTTAGGCAAACTCTCGATACTCCTCCCCGCCTCTGCCAACGCAATAAAAGCTTCATCTTTGTTCTTCTTCTTATCCATATCATCATTCCCATCATTACTATTATCTCCGCCTCCTGATCCTCCACCGCCGCCGCCACCTCCGGCCTTACCGTTGTCGCCGCCGCCTACGGACAACTCGGTTCCGTTGCTGGTTGTGGCGGCATTGGAAGAGAAGGTGATGAACAGAGAACGTTGAATAGTGGGAGTTAAGGAAAGAGAAAGAATGTTGGGTTTGAGGGAGAGGGAGAAAGATGGTGGAAAGGAGTTGGGCTGGCAGTGGAGACAGAGATGACGCGGCGGTGATGGGATGTATCCAAGGGTGGTGGATATTGGCATGGCGGCGGCGGCGGCGGCGGCGGTTCGCGGCGGCTGTCGGTTGAGCTGTATGGGGATTGTTTCTTGCGTTGATTTTTGCTGTTGTGTTGGCTCGGCGGACACTTTTGGGTGTGTGCTGTCTACGTGCATACGTTCTGTTAGGTTGGTGGAGACTTAGGGAGACACTATACATTGCGGAAGGTGCAGCTGCACCAACTGCTCAATTTACATAAATAAAAACAAAAATTAAAGTTGTGGGTGAGTTAATTTCATGTATGTTGCACGATACGGAGATATAGATATTACATTATATATATATACATGAAATTCTTAAAATTATAGGATAAGATACGATTAGGATAACATAAAATGTTTTAAACTGCTCAATTTACATAAATAAAAACAAAAATTAAAGCTGTGTGTGAGTTAATTTCATGTATGTTGCACGGATACGGAGATATAGATATTACATTATATATATATACATGAAATTCTTAAAATTATAGGATAAGATACGATTAGGATACCATAATATGTTTTAAACTGCTCAATTTACATAAATAAAAACAAAAATTAAAGTTGTGGGTGAGTTAATTTCATGTATGTTGCACGGATACGGAGATATAGATATTACATTATATATATATACATGAAATTCTTAAAATTATTACGATTAGGATACCATAATATGTTTTATTTTTATATATTTTTTATATATACACTATGTTACAATATACCGAATAAAGAAAAATATTATTATCAAATATTTAAATAATAAAATTAAAAATTATGTAAAGTTGTAGAAATATTATACATACATTCACTAATTAAAATATACACCAAATACTACTCAAATTAAATAAACATAAAAAAAATTAATATTTTTTTATATTACACCAAATATCACTCAAACTACATCAAACTATCAAAATGCATAAAAAATTATATTTTTTTAAAAATTTCCTATAAAAAACAGTTATCATTTTTTTAACATTTTTTTAAAAAAAATTCATATTTCTCGTATCCTGTCGTGTCCACGGTATGTGTAAAGACCTCGTGCCCTTAATCCTCTATTAGTGTATTAACCCATGTGTTTAGTGCATACAATCATGTAATCATGGAGAAAACCATATGCTACCATAGCATAAACATGCCAACAATAAAATTTCTCACATTATTCCATATAATGTCTAAGTTCCCTCAACCATGTTCGCATACATGTCATGTAGGGGTGCTTATCGGGCCGGGTCAATCCAGAATCGGACCGGTTAGTCCGGTCCGAAATCGAAACCGGACTAACCGGTTCCGGTTCGCCCCGGAACCGGTAAGATACCGGTCCGGGGCGGTTCTACCGTTCCATAACCGGTATCTTACCGGTTCCGGGGCTAATGGATCCGGTTCCGAGTTGAACCGGATCCGTTAATTTAAAAAAAATTGATTTTTTTTTACAAAATTTAGATAAATATATTTGAGGTTAGTTTACAAACAAAAATGCTCATTAGCTCAATTGGTTAGAGATTTAGAGTAGAAGACAATTGTCGCGTGTTCGAATCCTTCAAGCAACAATTTCCCTTGATTTTTTAAAAAAAAAACCCAAAAAAAAACCAAAAAAAACCGGTTCCGGGTTGGAACCGGTCCAACCCGGAACCGGTAGAACTGGAACCGGATCGGAACGGTTCCCGAATCACCGGAACCGGAACCGGCCGATTCCTGTTCGGATTGGACTGGATTGGGCCAATAAGCACCCCTAATGTCATGCACCCTTATAATATACCAACATATTCTCAATTCATTTAGCAATTCCTTATTTAATTGCATGCAACCAATAAATGAAAAGAGAAATGCTCATGCCCTTTATATAACCCATATACACAATATAACAGTGCTCACATGCGAGCATCAAAAGAGTGAATGTGTATTTAATGTATAAAGTACCCAACACTATACCGGCAGTGACACTTCAGTCCCGGAAGCGCCTCCAATCCATAGCTCGATCTCAACTCCGGAGCTACCGCTATACCTGTTCCACCTGCCCCAACAGAGACAGCCCACACACGGGGTGAGCATACCAATACCATCGATCCAATAATCACAATATCACATTACATAATTTACAGAATGTAAAGCGGTGAAATTTAAAAGACACTCCCTGAATAGTGTCATCCTCATACGGGATCCCCTGTGTTGTTCATGTTCTCAAAATAACCAAAACCATCAATTCCCCAAAAGCCAGTTAATCATTACATTGATTAACCCATCCGTCTCCCAATAAAAAAACCAAAATCAATAAACCAATTCATTAAACAATGTTTACAAATATTCCATCTATCTAACCACTAATTCAACAGTCTCATTATCTCGCACCCCCAATAGTGACGACATCATAACCGATGTTCCCTCCATAGCGACATCATCTCAACCGTTGCTCGCTTCATAGCGGCACCATATAATTTGTAATACTTACCATTTTATCGCATTAACAATATATCATGCATTTCACAATTGTAATATATAAAAGACTATGCTCGTACGTTATACGTACCTTATAATTCCGTAGTCCGAACCAAACATTTCCTTAGTCCCGTGATCCAATGAGTCATGTGCTAACACATAAAATAACTCACAATTATTAATAAGCATGCAACCACGTTCCCAAGCACGTTCACAATTCCCAATTATATCGTCAATCCATGACAATTAACCATTTTAGAAGACCTAGG
The DNA here is from genome assembly GCA_907163345.1 of Haberlea rhodopensis. Taxonomy (NCBI): domain Eukaryota; kingdom Viridiplantae; phylum Streptophyta; class Magnoliopsida; order Lamiales; family Gesneriaceae; genus Haberlea; species Haberlea rhodopensis. Next base: position 46,344 of record CAJQUN010000910.1, read on the forward strand.
GCGAAGCATGCACCGACACCACAACACAAAATAATTTATCAAAATCCCTGACCTACCGATCGATCGGTCAACCTATTATGTTTGGCTATGGCATTGCACCGATCGATCGGTAACCTCTACCGATCGATCGCTCGCCTCTACCGATCGATCGCTAAATGCCACCGATCGATCGCTAAAACATCAGAATTTAACCCATCGCTACACACTTGCACCGATCGATCCGTAAGATGCTACCGATCGACCGGTCACTGGACGAACCCAAAAACCACCATTTTTATTAGCTTAAAACCCTCAACAAACCACACTCAACTCCTTCCAACTCAAACCAACAACAATTAAAATACCCTAGGACATCCAATAAGGGTTAAAACGCGTTTTAAATCAAGAATAACAAGAATCCAAGATTCTTCAAAATCTCCCAAAATCCAAACCCAACTCTAAACATTCCCATACTTAGCAATACCACAATCAAAATGAAGATAAATGCGAGGGGAAAGAGATTACCAAGTTATCTTCGAGAAATTTCACTCCGAGATCGAGCCTTGCTCGATTCTTGCTCCAAGGGAAAAAGGGAAGGGAAATGGGGTGAGAGAGAGAGACGCGTGAGAGAGAGAGAGAGAAGGAAAAAATGATTGAACACCGAGTCCATCTGGTATATATAGTACCAAGACTCCAAAATCCCAAGTCCTTCACTAATACATCACGACTCATTAAAAATCATTTGTGTTCAATAATTACCTCTCAGTCTCAATTTCCATTACCAGCCCCAACTCAAAGAACCCAGACTCCAAATCCCACCAAAACCCAATTCCAAGATTTATCGCCATGATGAGAATGCAATCTCAACCCTTGGATCTAGCGACCCCAAGTACCGGATTTAAAATCCTCAGGAGTCCCAATATCGTAATTAATTCCTAATTGCCACAATTTAAATCCATTAAGGATCATTACCACACCGGGATTATCACTATTAATTTTTGGACATCACAATTATACCCCACTAATAAAATTTTGTCCTCAAAATTTGCACAGACGTACCCCACGTACTGCCAAGACCATACAATCAAAACTGATCCACATCGTCGTATCATGAGCGCATCATGAACGACACACCAACCACGAGGACAACGACCTCGTACCAATCTCTGGAATGGAGTAAACCTCCCAAACCATCACAATCTCACAAGGACGTCAACATGCCTCGATGTTAACCACCCAAACGCAGTCAGTCAACCGTAACTGCTATCCAAACGAATCATTCGTGATTCCAACACAGATATCGTCTCTAGGATATCTCTACGACTTAGTCTAAGATAAACATACATCTTTACTAAGGAGACCACCAATACACAACAGTACACCCTCTAAACTCGATTTCCGCTCTCCAAATCCATATCCATCAAAGGAGTAATTGTACCACTTTGCAATTCGGATCGGGCAACTCACGGCCACCGATCAACCCAAAACACATCTCCACAGATATCACATCTATGTGTTCCAAGAATTCATATCTTGGTCCAAATATACCATCGAGACTCCACAAGGTCTCAAATTCCATAGAGCACATGCAAGAAAATCGATTGTGTTCCCACCATACGTGTCAACAACGACACCCAACAGATTAAACCCCGACCATCCCTCGTTTACCCTAGGATTCAACAATCCTAACATAGGGATGCTATAAAATTACCCAGTAATGAATCATGAACTCAATACACGACAATCCCTACTCAAGGGAGTCAATCGGACCTCGCGATCATTCCTCAGAATGTATCGTGTCGTTGAGATTACCAACCTCAAGGTGCCATAATCTCTCACCAGAGATTCATCCATCCAAGCATACTAATCCGATGCTCGACGAGCACCAAAATGCTGGCATTCGCACACACACACCGGTATACATGCCTAAACATCAGTACCACATGCATACTCAATGCACTCGGCCCGGGTGTCTCCAATCATACACAAGAGCCCCATATACAACTGTCAATCCTCAATTATTCTCACCCAACGTAGAATGATGATTGACGAACAAACGACCAATGGTGTGATTCCAACATCAACACCACACAAACCGACTCATCGAATCTTCCAAAGATTCCCAATAGGTATATGAATACCGTCTTCCTCATAAAGAAGTGTCATGAACCCATGACCCTCCAACCTCGAACCACCGTTCATAAATCCTAGATATATTTATAGCAAAATATATCCCGGAACCAATAAATACACAATCGGTTCATAATAGTGCATCCTTGCTACTATTACCAAATCGAAATCCGTATACACAACATATACCCATTCTAACGATGCTCTGTACTAATACCATAGTACTCCACAACTCGAGCATCTCCCCAGAGACGTCTCCTCGTATGTCTCACCAGTAACGCGAAGTCATTACCCGGTCCAAGTAATGCTTACCGTGGCTGATTTACAATCAACCCTCGACCAATACCAGCTGTCCCCATGACAGTATGTTCCAAATCTCTACAAGAGATACAATCAATATAGTAGTATCACCCCACTGACTATATCCCACAATTCCGATCGTGACCCCCATTGCATTCCATATGCAAGGATTCTGAACCAGATCTAACAACGACTTGTTGACACTCACGTTGGTATTCCCAACAAAATTGAATTGTCCCAGTACAAGTCTCTCAAAACATACAACATGTAAACGTTATCATGAGGTGTTCCCTGCCTAGATCGTGTAACTTCATTCAAAAATGAAACTCTTTTTTTTTATTCTTAATTAGTCCACTAAAAACCCTCACTGTATTATCATACGATTTACCAAACACGGTTCCAACAAGTAGTATAATAGCTACAACAAGCTCACTATAATACTGCAACAACACCTGGCTAGCAGATTCGCTGCCTCCTTAGGTTTATACCAAACCTACCAACGTATCATACGTTCCACCCCGGTATACCATACCGTACCATCCATTAGAGTTGTGGGTCATCACCCAACATTTCTCTAATACCAAAGCACAATGGACATCCCGATGTCCTTACCCAACTACAATGCAATCCTAATCCATTATGACTTATTCCACAACTTCATGTATGGGTGTGACCATGTCCACCATACGTTACATCGGTATATGCAAGTAGTTTTCTCAATAACTACTCCTACCACCAGTCACTTGGCCATAGCCATCCTAACGAGCGTACTCAAAGGTACCCCTACTTGTAAAATATTACTTCAATACGTGATGCGGTACACTTACCTGTACGGCGCATCCAATAATTCATCGAGCAAACCTGCTCGGCATAATTGTCTCGTCAACCAATGACCCAAACATTACTCTGTGCCCACCATTGGCACTCCAACCATACCACTAAATACATAACCTAAATGTATATTTCATCGTAACAACGGCACACATCCACATAGAACATCCACCAATTCATCGTCATCCTGTGACGGTACATGTCAACATATGACATCCACAATATCATCGTCAACTCTTGACGGTACATGTCAATACATGACATCCACAACATCATCGTCAACCTGTGACGGTACATGTCAATACATGACATCCACAATATCATCGTAAACTCGTGACAGTACATGCTAATACATGACATCCGCAACATCATCGTCAACCTGTGACGGTACATATCAATACATAACATCCACAATATCATCGTCAACCTGTGACGGTACATGTCAATACATGACATCCACAATATCATCGTCAACTCGTGACGGTACATGTCAATACATAACATCCACAATATCATAGTCAACCTGTGACGGTACATGTCAATACATGACATCCACAATATCACAAGTGATTAATCAATTATTACTCCAAAATATACAAAAGACTATCATTACCCGATGCATACCATAGATATGATGGTATCACCGCAGCGGTTTTACACCACCCTGTCTCATCACTCAATTCCTCATTCCCCTAGAACATTCCAATGTCCTCTTGGCCTACATCTCATATACCCAAGGAACAACAATAACACAACGTTCATTACCATCTGCAATCAACACATCATCAATATACATTGCCAACATACTAGCAGTATAACAACATTCATTTCACTACGGTGGTATATAATACTCATCGCCCCACGCGGTACACAATACTCATCGCCCAATGGCGGTACACAATCAATACCCCTCGCTTCGATATGACAGCGGCATAATCATCGTTTCGCCATATGAGCGGCAAGTATTAAATTTCCATATATCAAAATCATAAGAAAAATATCAATGCGTGTTTATGCATCATAATATCCACCACATAATCATACCATCATCTCGCCAATAGATGTCATCGATATATCGGTGTCAATACACCCAGCTGTTGCATCATCACTACAATAAAAGAAAGAAAACAATACTATCTCTTCATCCACTCTTTCCATGATCGCTTTCACATGTGCATTTGATCATCACAATATGTCAAATCAACAAGGTCAATTAAATCAACATGTATCCATCACCCTCCCTCTATAGTGGAGGCACATTAAATACATTGCACACTCTCAATAGTGTCGATCCTGACAATAATCACATCGCATGCTCTCTCTAGCACCGACCCAATAACAATATACACGTCGCATGCTCCCTCTGGCATGGACCCATTAACAATATAAACGTCGCATGCTCCCTCTAGCATCGACCCAATAACAATCGCTCACTCATCGAAGGAGACCCTGTAACATCGCTCGCTCATCAACGGCGATCCTATCACATCGGTCGCTCATCAGCGGTGACCCATATATCACATTAACACATCGCACGCTCCAGCGGCGACCCACAAATCACATTAACACATTGCACGCTCCAACGGGGACCAACAAATCATATTAACACATTGCACGCTCCAGCGACGACCCACAAATCATATTAACACATCGCACGCTCCAACGGCGACCCACAAATCACATTAACACATCGCACGCTCCAGCGGCGACCCACAAATCATATTAACACATCGCACGCTCCAGCGGCGACCCACAATTCACAATTAACACAGCGCACACTTGTCAGTGGCAACCCAATCACATTAACACATCGCACACTTGTCAGTGGTGACCCAATAACATCACACACTCGTCAGTGGCGACCCAATAATATCACTCGCTCGTCAGTGCGACCCAATCACATCACTAGCTCATCGGCGGTGACACTGTCAAATCACTCGCTCACGGCGGTGACCCTATCACATCACTCGCTCATCGACGGTGACCCTATAACATCACTCGCTCATCGGCGGTGACCCTATCACATCACTCGCTCATCGCAGTGACCCTATCACATCACTCGCTCATCGTGGTGACCCTATCACATCACTCGTTCATCGGCGATGACCCTATCACTATAACTCAATCATCAATCACCCTCCACAAGGATCATCAATCATCAATACATTATACAATAAACAGGAATGTTTGAATCAGCGCTAATACATTGTCACGTACCTGTGTCATCATGTAATGACATACACATGCCCGATTGTCACAATGTGCATTATCACGTATTGGCAGCACAGCATCGTCCCCGATTTCTGTCATTGTACTTCTTAATAAGTACCACCAACAGTGCATAGATATTAATCAACGGGTATTCCTCACTACCGTACACTTCGTATTCTATTCACGAACCTGTAACCACCACGGTTAGCAATAACAATGCAATTTCATTATCTCATGTCATGCACATAAGCGTATAAATGTCATATCACTCTGACACAAATCACAATCATACGTAAATTATGTGCTAGTCAATTCTCTCGACACACCCTTATGCCTTAGACATCCCAAAGAGCTAACCATTGCTCTGATACCACTAATGTAAGGACCACATGCCCTTAATCCTCTATTAGTGTATTAACCCATGTGTTTAGTGCATACAATCATGTAATCAGGGGAAACATGCCAACAATAAAATTTCTGACATTATTCCATATAATGTCCAATTTCCCCCAACCATGTCCACATACATGTCATGCACCCTTATAATACACCAATAAATTCTCAATTCATTAAGCAATTCCTTATTTAATTGCATGCAACCAATAAATAAAATGAGAAAGGCCCATGCCATTTATACAACCCATATACACAATATAACAGTGCTCACATGTGAGCATCAAAAGAGTGAATGTGTATTTAATGTATAAAGTACCCAACACAATGCCGACACTGGCACTTCAGTCCTGGAAGCGCCTCCAATCTATAGCTCGATCTCAACTCTGGAGCTACTGACTATACCTGTTCCACCTGCCCCAACAGAGAGCCCCCACACGGGGTGAGCATACCAATACCACCGATCCAATAATCCCAATATCACATCACATAATTTACAGAATGTAAAGCGGTGAAATTTAAAAAACACTCCATGAATAGTGTCATCCTCATACGGGATCCCCTGTGTTGTTCATGTTCTCAAAATAACCAAAACCATCAATTCCCCAAAAGCCAGTACCTCAAATCCACAGTCCGAGCTCAACTCCAAAGCTATTGATGCACCTGTATCACCTGCCCCAACAGAGACAGCCCCCACACGGGGTGAGCATACCAATACTACCAGTCCAATAATCACAGTACGTAATTTACAGAATATAAAACTGTAATGTAAAAGGATACTCCCCGTATAGTATCGTTACCACGTAGGATTTTCCGTACTGTCCCTGTTCTCAAAATAACCAAAACCATCAAATTCCCAAAGCCAGTTAATCACCACATTGATTAACTAAAATCATTCCTGCCATACCAGTTCCATAATCAAATATGATTAAGTCATTAAATGAAGTACCACAGATATCACATATATCTAGCCAATGATTCCACAGTTCTATTTCATAGCTCGCTCCACACTAGCGGCATTTTAACCCCACGCGCGCTCAACAATAGCGGCGTCATAATCGATGTTCGCTCAATAGCGACAACATCCCTATCGTTGCTCGTTCAAGAGCGGCACCACATAATACCCAATATCTGTCCATTTATTGCAATATAATGTACCATGCATTCAACAATTGCAATTATATAAAAGGGCTATGCTCGTACGTCATACGTACCTTATAATTCCGTAGTTCGAGTCCAACCTTGCCTGAGGCCCACGACCCGATGAATTATGTGCTAACACATAAATAACTCACAATTAAACACAAGCATGCAACCACGTGCCCAAGCACGTTCATAACCCCCAAACCTATCGTCAATTCATGACGATTTACCATTTTAAAAGACCCCGGGTTAAGCATGCATAATACCCAAAATATTCCATTTTATATGTTCAAAGGTTAGCCAAATACTGGATTTAGTCATACCATAATCCCTTTAAAATTTGGCTCCAACCACTCCATTTTAAAAGTATAGCATTCCCATTGGAATGTAGACATTGCCCCGAAATCGGCTAATTAAACCCCGTTTCCAAAATCTCGACATTTTCCAAAATTTTTGAAAAAACTCCATCCTTTGAGCCGCGATCGATCGCTGATTTCATCATGATCGATCGCCCCAACCCAGTGGCCAACCAGTGCCTTCTCGCGATCGATCGCTAGTCTCCGCGATCGATCGCCAACCTGCTTGCGATCGATCGCCAGTACTATTCGTCTTCATCAATTTTCAGCTGATCGTCGCGATCGATCGGTATGCCATCAACGATCGATCGCGACCTGCAATTTTCCGAAAAAATCCGAGCATCAATGGTGTTTTTCACACCCAAACTCAAAACCAACACCCCATACACCTTCAACACCTCAAATACTCCATTTAAAATACATAAAAACACTAAAAACAAACTTTAAGATTTTTACCAAAAAATCTCCAATTTCCAAACCCAACAAAATACTCAACCAAAATCCGCCATACCACTATCAAATCGAAGACAAGGACGAGGGGAAGATTAATACATGATTACCTTTGAGAAATCTGGCTCCCGAGCCAAGCTACCCGCGATTTCTCCTCCAAGGGAGAAAAGAGGGAAATGGGGGGAATAGGGTTTGGCGCAGAGAGAGGTGAGAGAGAGAGAGAGAGAAATCCGTGCAATGACGGAATACCGAGTCTACCTGGTATATATAGTACCAAAACTCCAAAATACCAATTCCTCCACAAATACACCATGACTCATTAAAAATCCTCTGTTTTCAGTAATTACCTCCCAATCTCTATTTCCATTACCAGCCCCAGTACAAAGTACTCCGGACCCCAAATCTCACCAAAAACCAAATTCCAAGGTTTTTCACCATGATGAGGATACAATCTCATTCCTTGGATCCAACGACTCCAAATACCGGATTTAAAATCCCCTAGAGTCCCAATACCGCAATTAATTCATAATTGCCACAATTAAAATCCATTAAGGATCATTTCCACTCCGGGATTAACACCCTTAATTCCCGGGTATCAAAATTATCCCCCACTAATAAAATTTCGTCCTCGAAATTTGCACGGCGTACTCCACGTATTGCCGAGACTACAAAATCCAAACGGATCTACATCGTTGAATCATGAACATATCACGACATACCAAACGTGAAGTTACCGACCTCGCACCAAAACCTGGAATGGAGTAACCTCCCAAACCAACACAAATTCAAGAAAGACGTCAGCATTCCCCGATGCTAACCATCTCAAAAGCAGTCAGCCAACCAGAACTGCAAATCAAACGAATCATTCGTGATTCCAAATTAGATATCGCTTCGATGATATCTCTACGATTTAGCCTACGATGTTAAATATACATCGTTACCAAGGAAACCACCAGTACACTACAGTGCATTTATACCAAATCCGATTTCCGCTCTCCAATTTCCATCTCCATCAAAGGAGTAGTTGCACCACTTGCAACACGGATCGGGCAACTCACCGCTACCGATCAACATAAAATACATCTCCAAAGATGTCAACATCTGTGTGTTCCAGGGAAACACATCTGGGTCTAAATACACAATCGGGACTCCACAAGGTCTCAAGTTCCCGGAAGGACATGCACAAAAATCAATTGCATTCCCGCCACTCGTGTCAACCACAACACTTAACAAATCCGAATTCTGGCCATCCCTCGTTTACCCAAGGATTCAACAATCCTAACATAGGGAGGCTATCGAAGTATCTAGTAAGAATTACCATGACCCCTAAACACGACAATTCTCTCCTCAGAGGGATTCAACCGTACCTCACGATCATCTCTCAGAATACATTGTGTCATCGAGATCACCAATCTAAAGGTGCCACAATCTCCCACCAGCAATTTATTCATCCAAGCAGAATAACCCGATGCTCGACGAGTACTAAGAAAATGCTGGCATTCGTATACACACATCGACATACAAGCCTAAGCACCAATACTACCTGCATACTCAATGCAATCGACTAGGGTGTCACCAATCATACTCAAAGTCCCAAAACAACCGTCAATCCCCAATTATTCTCACATCACGGAGAATGATGATCGACGAACCAAAGATTAAAGGTGTGATTCCAATATCCACACCGCACCAACCAACTCATCGAGTCTACAAAGATTCCCAAAAGGTAGGTATATCAATACCGTCTTCCTCACAAGGAAAGTGTCATGAACCCATGAACCTCCAACCTCGAACCACCATTCGGAAACCTGGATATATTTATACCAAAATATATCCCGGAACCAATAAATACCCAACTGGTTCAGAATAGTGCATCAAAGCCACTATTACCAATCGAAACCCGTATACGCCATGTATACTCATTCTAACGATGCTCTGTACTAATGCCATAGTATTCCACAGTTTTGAGCATTTTCCCGGAGACGTCTCCTCGTACGTCTCTGGAAATAAAAAGCCACTACTCAGTCCAACACCAGTAATGCTTACCATGGCTGATTCACAATCAACCAACGACCGATACCAGCTGTCTCCATGACAGTAAAATCCAAACCTCTCCAAGAGATAAAATTAATATAGTAGTGTTACCCCACTAACTATATCCCACAATTCCATTTGTGACTCCCATTACATTCCATATGCAAAGATGCTCAACTAGAGTTAACAACGACTCGTTGACACTCAAGTTGGTACTCCCAACAAAACTGAGTTGTCCCAGTACAAATCCCTCAAAACATTTGATGTATAAACGTCCCCGTGAGGCATTTCCTGCCTCAAACATCATGCCACATAAAGGCTACAAGAGTTTACCCTTACCCTCATCGTATCATCATACGATTCACCAAACTCGGTTCCAGCGAGCAGTATAATGGCTACAACAAGCACACTATATCACTGCAATAATACCTGGCTAGCAAATCGCTGCCTCCATAGGCTTATACCCAACCTACCAACGTGTTATACGTTCCATCCCGGTATGCCATACCATACAAACCATTAGAGTAGTGGTCATCACCCAATATTCCTCTAATAAACCAAAGCATAATGGACATCCCGGTGTCCTTGCTCAACCACGATGCAATCCTAATCCATTAGGACTCATTCCACACCCTCAAGGCGGGTGTGACCATGTCTACCCCACGTCACAACGACAAAAGCGAGTAGTTTCCTCAATAACTACTCTTACCACCAATCACTCGGCCTTAGCTATTCCAGCGAGTATACCCAAAGGTACCACTATTCGTAAAATATTTACCTCTAATGCATGATGCGGTACACTCACCGGTACAATGCATCCAATAATTCATCGAGCAAACCTGCTCGGCGTAATGGTCTCGTCAACCGGTGATGTAGACACCACCTTGTGCTCTTCATCGGCACTCAAACCAAATGACTAAATACGTACACCCAGACATATTATTCATCAAAACGACGCTACACGTCTACATAGAACATCCACTATGTCATCGTCATCCCGTGACGGTATACGTCAACATATGACATCCAAAATAATATCGTCAACTCGTGACGGTACATGTCAACATATGACATCCAAAATAACATCGTCAACTCGTGACGGTATATGTCGATACACGACATCCATAATAATGCTAATAAAACAGCAATATACCATACCTCATCGCTAACAAGATATCGGCATACCTGTATCCATCGCCCAACAGTGGTACGCAAGCAGCACCCATCGCTCGTAGGCGGCCTAATCCAGGGCTACGTACATAGCGGTATAACTCGTCGCTATAGTATCAGTGGCATAATCCCTCGCCATAGAGTCAGCGGCATAAAACATCGCTATAGATATCCGGCGGTATGAACCATTGCCACTAGAATTAGCGAAATGTACCATCGCTATATGATACCTTGCGGCATGAACCATCGCCAATAGATGTAGCGGAAAGAACCATCGCTATATAATACCCGGCGGCATGAACCATTTCCATAGATGTAGCGAAATGAACCATCGCCAATAGATGTAGCGGAATGAACCATCGCTATATAGATACCCGACGGCATAAACCATCGCCAATAAACTAGCGGAATCAACCGTCGCTATATAGATACTCGGCGACATAAACCATCGCCAATAAACTAGCGAAATCAACCATCGCTATATAGATACCCAGCGGCATAAACCATCGCCAATAACCTAGCGTCATGATATCCCTCGCTATGAAGCGGCAAATATCCCTCTTCGCTACTTCGCTTCAACATACCAGCGACATAATATCCCTCGCTTAAACGACAAATACTCTTCATCGCTATCATATGACAGCGGAAAGCTCATCGCTACGCCATATTAGCGGTATAATATCCATCGTTTAAGCGGAAAATATTCTTCATCGCGATGGTATGACAACGGCACCAATACACCTCATTTTAACATGACAGTGGAAATACCCCTCGCGTTAACATGACAGCGGAAATACCCCTCGCTTAGACAATACCAGCAGAAAATAATATCCCTCTCTAAAATATGACAGCGGCCGTGTCCTTCGCTTCATATTAGCGGCAAATATTCTCTCATCGCTACGGTATGACAGCGGCAAGTATTCACATCGCTACGCCATGAAGGCGACAAGTATTCACATCGCTACGCCATCTATGCAACCACAATGCATAACCCATATACCAATATACATCGTTAAGAGTGTATCTTAATGCACCTCGCTTCAAATGTGACATGCGGAATTCACCATCGCTTCAACATTTAGCGGCAAAGCATTAAAATCATCACTCAATATATATGCAATCACAATGCATAATCTGTATCCCATAAGATCCTGCAACCACAATGGTTAGCAACAACATAATCCAATTATGAACACATATCATAAACGCACATAAGCAACATAGTTGTGTCACACAGCACTAACTACTGTCACGCATAAGTATGTGCTACTCATTCCCATTAACATGTTCCTAGGCCCTCAACAGCCCCAAAGAGCAAACCACTGCTCTGATACCACTAATGTAAGGACCCCCCGTGCCCTTAACCCGTTATTAGTGTATTAGAACATCATATAACATCACGCATAAGTATGTGCTACTGATATTATCATGGGGAAGGTAACCATATGCAAGTATAACATCATATACCATCCAGAAAATTTCTTGTATTAGAACCACATAATATTCAAATTCCCCATCCAAGACCACTTACATAGTATGCACCCTCATAATACACTAACATGCCCTCAATTCATTTAGCAATTCCGTATTTAATTACATGCAAACAATAAATGAAGAGAGAAAAGTCATGCCCTTTTATACATTTCATATACACATAAAAACGTGCTCACATGAGAGCACCCGATGAATGAACGTGTATATAATGTATAAGATACTCTACCAAATACCGTTACTGGTACTTCGATCCTGGAAGCAATTTCCATGCATAGCTCGATCTCAACTCTAGATCTACCGTTAGACTTATTCAACCAGCTCTGGTACTTCAATCCTGAAAGTACCTCAAATCCACAGTCCGAGCTCAACTCCAAAGCTATTGATACACCTGTATCACCTGCCCCAACAGAGACAGCCCCACACGGGATGAGCATACCAATACTACCATTCCAATAATCACAGTACGTAATTTACAAAATATAAAACTGTAATGTAAAAGGATACTCCCTGTATAGTATCGTTACCACGTAGGATTTTCCGTACTGTCCCTGTTCTCAAAATAACCAAAACCATCAAATTCCCAAAGCCAGTTAATCACCACATTGATTAACTAAAACCATTCCTGCCATACCAATTCCATAATCAAATATGATTTAGTCATTAAATGAAGTACCACAGATATCACATATATCTAGCCAATGATTCCACAGTTCTATTTCATAGCTCGCTCCAAAATAGCGGCATTTTAACCCCACGCGCGCTCAACAATAGAGGCGTCATAATCGATGTTCGCTCAATAGCGACAACATCCCTATCATTGCTCGTTCAAGAGCGGCACCACATAATACCCAATATCTGTCCATTTATTGCAATATAATGTACCATGCATTCAACAATTGAAATTATATAAAAGGGCTATGCTCGTAAGTCATACGTACCTTATAATTCCGTAGTTCAAGTCCAACCTTGCCTGAGGCCCACGACCCGATGAATTATGTGCTAACACATAAATAACTCACAATTAAACACAAGCATGCAACCACGTGCCCAAGCACGTTCATAACCCCCAAGCCTATCGTCAATTCATGATGATTTACCATTTTAAAAGACCCCAGGTTAAGCATGCATAATACCCAAAATATTCCATTTTATATGTTCAAAGGTTAGCCAAATACTGGATTTAGTCATACCATAATCCCTTTAAAATTTGGCTCCAACCACTCAATTATAAAAGTACAGCATTCCAAAATGTAGACATTGCCCTGAAAATCGGCTAATTAAACCTCGTTTCCAAAATCCCGACATTTTCCAAAATTTTCGAAAAAACTCCATCCTTCGAGCCGCGATCGATCGCTGATTTCATCGCGATCGATCGCCCCAACCCAGTGGCCAACCAGTGCCTTCTCGCGATCGATCGCTAGTCTCCGCGATCGATCGCCAACCCGCTTGCGATCGATCGTCGAGACCTTGCGATCGATCGCCAGTACTGTTCGTCTTCATCAATTTTTAGCTGCTCGTCGCGATCGATCGGCATGCCATCAGCGATCGATCGCGACCTGCAATTTTCCGAAAAAATCCGAGCTCCCATGGTGTTTTTCACAACCAAACTCAAAACCAACACCCCATACACCTTCAACACCTCAAATACTCCATTTAAAACACATAAAAACAAACTTTAAGAGTTTTACCAAAAATCCCCAATTTCCAAACCTAACAAAATACTAAACCAAAATCCGCCATACCACTATCAAATCGAAGACAAGGACGAGGGGAAGATTAATACCTGATTATCTTCGAGAAATCCGGCTCTCGAGCCAAGCTACCCGCGATTTCTCCTCCAAGGGAGAAAAGAGGGAAATGGGGGGAAAATGATTGGGCGCGGAGAGAGGGGATCAACGCAATGACGAAATACCGAGTCTACCTGGTATATATAGTACCAAAACTCCAAAATACCAATCCCTCAACAATACATCATGACTCATTAAAAATCATCTGTTTTCAATAATTACCTCCCAATCTCTATTTTCATTACCAGCCCCAGTACAAAGTACTCCGGACCCTAAATTCCACCAAAAACCAAATTCCATGGTTTTTCACCATGATGAGAATACAATCTCATCCCTTGGATCCAACGACTCCAAATACTGGATTTAAAATCCCCTGGAGTCCCAGTACCGCAATTAATTCATAATTGCCACAATTAAAATCCATTAAGGATCATTTTCACTCCGGGATTAAAACCCTTAATTCCCGGGTATCACAAAAAGTGTCACACTGATGTACATACATAATCGAAATGAAATTTCACCTAAACTTAATGGAGTATATATATGATTTATTGTAGATCGTTTTCTATTGATAAAATAAAGTTTGCATTTATTTCATATGAGATTAATATTTTTGGTATTGAATTTAGAATTATTGTTTAAGGAGGACAAAAAATAATAACATAAAAAATTGGATGATAACATAAATTTTGAGGGTTAAAATATAATTTGACGAGAAGCAAAATATTTTTTTTTTAGGGGAAAATAATTTTTTTGCAATTTTTTTAAGTTTAACAAAGAATTCTTGAGGGGATGTATGTTCACCTCACGTTTGAGTTGTTGTACGATTTAAAATATTTGAATAATATTGTTACTGCTAGTTATAGTATTTTGTAAAGTTGTAAACATTTCATCATACATATTTTATCCAATATGATATAATAATTTTTTTTGCAATTGTAATCCTCCATCCTCCCAATTAAATATCTCGGATGCCCACTCTTCCCAGGTAGAAGAAAGATTTCCATCTTCTCTGATATGCTACAGGCGGTGTGTATACTAAAGTTTGATCTTGGAAAAATACATTGTTGTCCAATGGAGGACAAAATATTTTAATAAAACATAATCTATCATCTCTACCGATCTATTTATCATCCGCATCATATCCGCCTAAGACCATCTCCAACCTCCACACCATCTCGGCGTAAAACGCCATTTTGGCATGAGATTCTCGTCTCCAACCGTGTGGTACATGCTGTGTTAATTTGGAGTGAAAACTTTTGTTGCGCCATTCATGGGGAAGCACTGTAGCTGCTCCAAGAATGGTGCAACAAGCTGTCTTTTTAAAAAAAAAAAAAGATTAGCTGTATTTTTAAATTTTTAATACTAGTATTATGTTATTATATTTATTTTAATTTATTTAATCATTTTTTGAAATTATTTGACATAAAATATGTTCAAAAATACAAAATTAAATTATTTATGATGTTTAAACACATAATTAATTTTAGAAATTACTTAAATTAATAATACAACGCAAGATAAATCGAAATACACCAAATTATAAAATAATATGCATCAAATCATTAATAATCTGGTAGATCAGGATCCAGATCCTCCTCCTATATTTCCATAATATGTTGCAAAATCATTATCATCACTTTTGTGTTCCTTTTCTGCTCTTTTTCGTAAAATTCTTGACTGTTCATTTTGATAATGCTCAGATCTTTAATATTGTTAAAAGTCAACTAGCAAGATTTTATTTTCCTCGAGAAGTTCAGTCAATGCAAATCGCTTCTCCTCATGCTGCAATCGCAGAACTTGGAGCTTGTAGTTTTGTTGACGATCGACAGATCCTTGCTTTAATATGTCCATAAATTCTTTTTTGCTTTCCTTTAATTGTGTCAATTCTCTCCAAGTAAGTTTCATCTTTCTTCCTTTTAATTTGGATTTCTTCACTCCAAGTGATCTTTCTGATGATGTAGCACCAATATTTTCATCACTTAAATTTAATGAAAATGCAGACAATCTAGGTGAGGCAGTAATGGGGGACTGTGTTGGTGTATCTGATTGTGAAGAATCCAAATTATTGACACTTCTTTGATAATTTGGGGTAGTAGGATTGACGTTGTCAGCAAATTTCTCCATATCTTTAAGAAGCGGCCATACATGATCAAATTTAAATACTTTTTCTTACATGTTTTATCTTGCGTCAATAATTCTTTTTGCTCGAATTATTTGTGCAATAAAATAATGCTAATATTAGAGACGATAAATATTTAATAATTTAAATATTTCATTCAAACACTCACAATATCTTGATCTGGTCCACCACCTGGACATATGTTTTCAATTTGTCGGATACACCCCCTTAATTTGGCAACGTCGTGAAGTATAGCCTGCATTCGACACTGCAATGATCTTTTATGCATCGTTGTATGATGGATGTCTTTGACGTATTGTATTGTTCTCAATACGAGTCCAGAATTAAATTTTGGATTGGTATATACCTATAATAGGATTTTGAGCTACATCAAGATAGACATGACAAAGATGTTTGTCTTCTTCGTTAGTATAAGAAGCACTTCGTGAATTTGAATCCATTGAAGCAATTTCACAGACAATAGTATAAAAGAAATATAGATTTTGAAAGGGTGAGTTCAAGTAAAAGAGTGTTGAATGCCATTTATAGAGTGAGTATATATAAACGAATTCAAAGGTTCAGATTGAATGCAATACAATCCAATGACTTATTTATTAGATAAGATTTTTAGATGATAAAGATAATAAACTTACGGTTCATATCAACTGCAATCCAATCCAATGGTTATGTATTAGATGAGATTCTTTAGATAAGAATATAATAATCTACGATTCAAATTGAATGAAATCCAATCCAATGGCTTATGTATTAGATAAGAGTTTTAGATGATAAGAAATAATCATAAAGTTCATATCAACTGAAATCCATTCAATGGTCAAGAATAAGATAATGGTTTCTTATGTTATCTTGAAATAGTTCTATATAATTAGTGCTTTTAATTATATTTACATTCAAAAAAAAAATTGAATCCAATAGTTTCGATCCATCATATGCATCGTCCTCTAATTATTCTTTATTATCTGATGGTGATAATGAATTAGATACAGATCTTGAAAATGATATAGAGGTCATCAACCAAAGAGATGAAAATGTCGTAAGACTTATCGGTTTAAACAACCAGTTACTTGATGCATATACCAACCAACAAGATTACCAAGCCACACATTGAGGGCCAATTCCTGGTCATATAGTTATCCTTAGTGATTGGGATAACTGATTGAATAAAATAATTATTATAAATGAAATTAAAAGGAATGTTGTAAGAAATATTTCTTTTGAGATAAAGTTTGAAGTAGATGAGTTGGAGATGGGTTTTATGTTTGGTACAGAAATTGCGCTATCTTGGTGCAAAACTTGCACAATGAAATTTTGGGTTGGATATGGGCTAAATGACCTCTTACCTTCTTAAAAGGTTTTCGCCAAAATTTTTGTGGAATAATTCTGGGTCTGACACAAACATCATGGTTGAAGTGGAAGGATTTATGTTAACCTGTCCGTCAAGGTGGAGTCGACTTCCGCGGCCTGAGTGAAGTCCTCGAAGCATTTTCGATGAAACTTTGGTGGAGGTTGCGGACGAGTAAAACATGATGGGGTAGATTTTTTGTTAGCCAAATATTTTACCGATGCTCACCCTTGTAAGGTTGATGTGAACATGGTTCGCCGTAGCGGGAACGGCGCCCGCCACGGTGGCCACCGTTCCGGTTCTAATGGCATTTCACGGAACGGGAACGGAAAGAATTTTAATAAAATTATTTAAAAAATTCTAAACAATGTTAATATTTTAGGAAAAATATTTACATCAAAATAAATATTTTACAACATTAACTTAGAAAATAAATGTAAATGTCATACCACTACGACTAATACCATGAGGAGTGACGTGAAGGAACAAAATCATCAGTGTACTCTTCCTCAGCATCCCGTTGAGAAAATTGGTTGAATCGGGCATTTGAAGCGGAATAGTTATGGGGTGATGAATATAGATTTAATAATATTTCATCACGACGATGGTAATCTCCAGATGTATAATCATTTCCAAGTTGAAAATTTTGTTCCTCCCCAAAGCCAATACTTTTCATTTGTTTTTCAACACCCATATAATGCGAAGGTCCACTGAAATATTCATTATCATCAGCACTCAAGAATTCTGACAAACTTGGTAAATAGCGACGTTGTTCCTCTATCCCAGGACGATACCCATGATCAGTGTCTTGTGTGGCATAATAATTTTCTTTCCCTTGTGCCCATGTCATGCCAGTATCATGTTCATGGGGTTGATAATCGTCTTGGTGCTTTTCACCACTTTCTTGATTGTTCCCACCAGTACTATCAGGATTATCATCGCCATCGTCACTTTCATCATTATCACTTGATATGATTTCTTTGCCTTTTGATAATCTCGAGTGGCTCTCACTATTTGTCTTCTTAACATGACTTTGACCACTAGCTGTAATGTTTTGGTCTTCATCTAACCATGCCAAGTCATCATCTTGCAATATAGGAGGGTCATTATCTCTTGTCCATTCATTTAGAATATCATCATCTTTGAATATATGATCGAGATCTATAGGGCTATAATAATCATCATCTTCTTTTTTATGTATCAAATTTCTTACTCTCAGGCGCATATTATAATGGACATATACCAATTTATGCAACTTTTCGATAGCCAAACGATTGCGAAGCTTAGTATGTATTAAAGACCATGTACTCCAGTTTCTCTCACAACCAGAAGATGAACATGTTTGGCTTAGGACTTTAATTGCAATTTTTCTCAAGTGTGGAGCTTCTTCACCATAATCATTCCACCATTCAGCTGGAAAAAAAGTTTTATGATACATAATATATAACTTTGACGTGTGTAAAGAACATTAAGAAGTTCAAACCTGGAAGACTTTTTTTAACGGCTGTTTTTGCGAGTGGAGATCCAAACTCTCCAATTTGTTCCGTGAATAATTTAATCTGTAAAACATATTGAATAAAAAAACTATTGTATATTGAATATGAAATATGTTTTCAAAATGTTATAAATATTGTACCTCACTGATTGCTGACGCTTGTGCATTTAAATCAGGTTCGAGTCTCTTGATTACAGTCTTTAATCCTCTTTTGACTTCATCGTCATAAACACAAGTTCCAGAATATTGCAGTATTGGATTGAGAAAATAAACTAATACACAAAAATATACAAAAAAAATATGATGCTAACTATATAGGGGTAAATCCGTACTTATTTAGAAACATGTAAATATCATTCAATTTTACCTGCAGCATGCAAATGTTGGTGTAATTGATTATACCAACGCGCGTCAATCACATCCCAGTATAATTGCCAGTCTTTCACACTCTCTCGTATGGATAACTTTGCTCTATCCATTGCTTCATATATAATTGATAGAGTTGGCTTGTTGTCTTGGTCAACCAATTTAAAAACTTTCACAAGTGGTTCAAATGTTGCGCAAATGTCACGAGCCCTCTTCCAAAATCTTGTATCCACAATGATTTGTGCAATTTTGTCGGCATCTTTTCTTCTCCTGCTTGTATTATTGTACTATTGCCACTCAATTGAAGTACACAATTGTTGGGATATGCCCTAAGACAAGTCATTAGATGATTGTTTATGACATACAATGTATTATGATTTTATGAATGACAAATCATTATTATATATTATTCGAATATCTGTGCAATATGAATTGATATATAAGTTAATGTCCTTAGAATAATATTGTATTATTCTTAAAGATGGTCCCTAGTCAAGTATTATCATAAATAAGGATAATGATAATACATTGAGACTAGTATGTTTTGATTGATGAATTGTTCATAGGTATGAGATATCAAATCAACACATGGGTACATGTTAGAGAACGATGTACTGGACAGACCCACCATGAGAATGCTACATGGATAGTTATATGAGTGTCATAAGCAATTCTCATAGTGATAATAATGTATGTAATCCTTACGACTTGAGATCATCAGAGATCCCAACATAATGAGTTATGTATCTTGATATTGTCAAACGTTACCTGTAACAGGGTAAACTATAAAGGCAACTATTGGATACACTACGAACTATGTAGAGGGATGTTGATTGATCGAGATAGGATTTGCCCCTCCTATATAACAGGAGAAGTGTTTGAGCCCTTGATCAAGTAAGACTAAAATGCATGGCCATGCTCGAATAAGTCAATATGAGATATCGAGCTTATTCGTTTATTCTAGTTCTACTTGGAGATCAAGAAATAAAGATTGAATATACGAGTATGACTATTCCATGACTCGTGTTCAATCTAAACACAAAGGACAAAGGGATTAAGTTACATGGTTAATATTATCACAAGTTCTAAGGTTATGTCGAGTCAAAGACATTCTTGTAATTTGGGTAGCATTGATGTGTTGCTAGATACCGCTCATTGCTTGCGACATAAAATGAGATTTTATGTCACTGCCAACATTACAAGATCCTATCGGGTCGCACAAAAGATTAAATCGATAAAGGGAATTAAATTCATGGGATGGATTAAATAATTAAGAAGAGTCTTAATTAAATGATTATAAGGATTTAATTAAATCATGGGTTTGGGCCCATGAGACTTTAAGAAAGTCTTGAACCTTAATTAAATCTTATAATATAAATACAAGGTTTAATTAATTGTTTAAAAACAATTTTATCAAATAACCTAGCCACTCAAAACCTTGAGCTCTCGGCCACCACAAGAGGCGTGACCTAATCGCCGCCGTCTCATACTTCTCCTCTCACGGCCGCCGCCGCCATTTGTTAGGGAAAGAGATTGGTTGCCGTTAATCGGTTTTGAACCGAGAGTTTGGTTTTTGGTTCAAGAATAAGTCTAGCAACTTGTTCCTGAACGTCCCTTTCAATTTGATCGTGTGGATACCGTAGAGGCAAGATCTTGGAGGTGTTGCTCGTGACTCGGAATTCGTTGGACGTGGTGCTTCGTGGATTCTGCTCAAACACGCTACAAGGGTGAGACTCTTATGATCCTTTATCCGATAGACCACTTTGTATAGATCCGCGGTTCTAGTAATCCAAAATTTTAAATTCCGCTGCGTTGTATGCTTGTTGGATTACTTACAGTGGTATCAGAGCCGTGTATAAAGCTCCTATCGGATTTATATGGTTAATTGTTTAATCATATTTATATTTGTATTGCATGCTAATAAAACTGTATATAATCATATATGATATGAGTAAATCGAGTTTGTGTAATTATCGTAAAATTATATTTGATATAATTAAAGTCTATTGTATACGATACATGAAGGCGCAAAACCGAGCCCAAAGCATGAGATGGTTCGACCACCACCATCACAAATGACACACGGCTGCCACATGAGGGCTAGGGTTTTTGAACCCTTGGCTCGAGATGGTTTAGCCGTTGTGGCTAATAATTGTTCATGGAAGTGTCGAAACATGGCTTGAGTTTGGAACTCTTTTGGCTCGATAAGTTTTAATGCCATGCAAGATGGTTCGATCATGGTCCACGAAAATATGAGGGTTGACGGCTACTTCCACGTGAGAGCTAGGGTTTTTCGAACCCATTGGCTCGAGATGGTCAAGCCGCCACCATCATAATCCATGCATGGTTGGACCGTGGCTCGTGGCTAAGAACTTCGAACCATGTGGCTCGAAGAACATGAAAACCACACGGCGGCGGCTAGGGTTTGGAACCCTAGCGGCGCCGCACGTGCTTGGACCGTGGCTTGGGCTAGGGTTTCGAACCCTAGGCCCATGCATGGTCCAGCCGTGTGGTTAGATGGGTCAGACCCATTTGGTTCATGGTTTGAGTCGCATTAAGTTCGTGGCATGTGATGTCCCGAGCGTACGATAATTTCCAAAATTTTATTTTACAGTTTTAATTAGAATTAAATTTTAAAATGTTTAGAATTTAATTAATTAAATTATTATAGCATGTTTTATGTGTTGTTTGAGCATGGTGCATGGTTATAGCCCTTTGACCTATTAGATAGGATTTGTGAATGTTCGTAATTTTAATACGACCTGCGAGTCGTGCCTTCTCTATTTTTCTCTAAATGTTATCCCTCCCCTATGTTCCCCTCGAATGTGAATCGAGGAATTCTCTATATTTGTAATTGTTATATAGTATAGTTTATTTTATTGATGGTGATCAATGAAGATGGAGCATGATGTCGGGATGAGGAGGCCATTCAAAATTTGGAGCCAAAGGAAGGTGCTTGTGAAGTTACCTTAGGTTGACTCTTAGGATTTTCTCATTGGCTTGAGAAAATCGCTAGTAGGGGCTATAACCATGTCACGTTTAATTTATGTATGTGATGCATGATTTATCTTATGTTTTAGATTGATAATTTTATTATACATATATGTAGATATGTATATGCGTATATGTAATGGACATATTTTAAATTATCAATAATAAAATCATGAGATCAATAAATCCCTCTAAAATATTAAGTTTTAGATGCCTTCCAAAATTAAAAGTACTCGTCAAGACTTCGATTGAACATGTGTGGGTTTGCCAAAGCAAAGCACCGTGGCAATCTTGGTAAGGCGCGAAAGGATAATAGTGATATCCGTTTTACTTTAAATTGGGTACGACTTAACTAGGTTATCTCAATAGGATTGGGAACCTAGAGGCATGGGGTTGGATAATAATTCATTTGATGAATTTGAACAAAGCGTTGTTCGTCCAACTATCCAAGAATTACATGTGATGTAATTGACAAAGTGTTGTCTACCTAAATAACCGAGTCTTGGGCGATTAGCCAAAGCTGTGGGGTCCTCTTTACTTAATCCATTATGTATTTCATTAAGCATACATATGTGAGTCTGAATTAAGTAAAAACATGCACTGTTTAAGAGTTTCTCACTAATAGGTTGTTACAGATGTACCAAACCACTAGTACAAAAACCAACTAACTTTTTCTACATATACATTACATGTAAAAATTAACAACCTAAGCCAGTACAACTCCTATGCAGTGGTTCACCTCGCAGCGGAATAAGACTCACGATTCCCACGTCTATGAATTCCTACAGAAACATTCACAAAACGTGAGTATAGATAAACAATTATCTCAATGCGATATCAAAACACAATATCAATAATAATGATAAAGCACAATAAATCATCTAATGTGAATGTTCTGTATCATGCATCCACAAATGCACCATGTCATGACATGTCTCAACAATCACCCTATTATCACGAGCCCCATATGATATGCCTATTGATCGCTTTTATTTTAAACAATTAATTCCAATCTAGCGATTTTAGACCGCAAGTGCACGGTGTCAAGTTTTAGTATAGATAGGAAGATACGGATTGTCGAACCCACAGGGACTAACAAGTAAGTACCAAATAAGAAACTTTTAACTATATTTAACCTACGAAAATTAATCAATAATTAAACTAAACTAAATTAAGCTACTATAATCCAACCAAAATAGTCAACGATCACGAGAAAAATCCACAAGAAAGTAACAAGACAATTATTCACCTAACCCAACTCTTACAATTCTTTTCTCCACACATCTCTACGGTGACGGGTTTTCCGGATTTATTCAATATACTCTCTCGAGCTATATTAAGTCTAACATCAAATTGCAACTAGTAACTCTCGTTCACGTAATTAACAATTTAATATTGAATGCGCTTTATGAAAACCACTAACTTTAGATTAAACAACCCAAAGCTATCACTCGTGTGTGATTTTATCTCTCGATCTCAATCTTTAACACACGGCATGAATTATTCTATCATATTATAATTTCATCTCTCGATCTCAATTATAATAAAATATCATTCAAAGGTGATCAATCCTTCAAAAGCATTAAAAACAATAACACATGCTCATAGAAGATGTATGAAATCAATGAATCAATAATATTAAAGGAAAACAATGTTTAAGATATTTCTCAATCATCCAAAACACATAAAATCCAATAATAAATCAAAACAAATAATCGAAAAGTAAAAGCAAACTCCCAAGTCGACTCCGTTCGTTGATTCTTGATCCTTCCTCGCTTCTTTCTCGATCGTGCTCTTCGATTATCTTGTTGGCTTGTTCCAATTCCTAGGATGAAGTGGTGATGGTGGATGAAGGTTGAATGGTAGAAGGATGGAGGTTGGATATGAAGTGAAGGAAAGGGGTGATGGACGTGAATTATATGGAAGGAGGCGTGAGATGGTGTTAGTGGAGAGTGATGGAGGTATGATGGAATTGAAGGAAAGGGGGGCTGAGATTTGGATGGTGAATGGGTGTATGGAGGTGTGGAGGCTATTCCTAGGGTTTAAAGTATATTTTGGGTTGAAATTATGGTGTATAATATATAGGGGAAAGAATTATGGACTTTCCTCTTGCATCCAAACTCTACAAGGAAGGTATTTTAATGAAAATTGCTCGTCCCGATCGATCCGAAAGAAGAGCCGATCGATCGAGCCTTCCAGTAAGATTTTCGTGGCTTTTTCTGCCCGTCTCGATCGATCGGAAATTCTGCTCGATCGATCGGAAATCACAGTAAGTTTCTTCGCCTTTTTCAGCTTCTGGCGAGTTTCGTATTTTGGCCATAACTTTCTCATAAAAACTCCGAATTTGATGAATCAGCTGTCCACGCGAAGATAAGAGAAAGTTCTACAACTTTTATATGGACCACATTTCCAAAACATGGCTCGAACATATAGTAATTTGAGGAGAAAGGAGCAACATGTGTCTTGGATTCTGGTTTCTTCCTCTTTTCTTCAACTTTATTCATTTTTTCATCATTTTAGCTTGATTTCTTCCCCTTTTATGAATTTCAACATTGATTCCTGAAATATAGAAATATATACCATAAAACGTAAAATAACTCAAGAATCAACACGAAAACATATACATATCAAAGCATAAAAACGCGTAATATTCAACCCTATCACCTATTCAGCTCAATATGTCAGTGGAACCACATCACATCTTCATATTAGCAGCACATATCATAGTACCATACTCATCTGTGATAATAGCTAGAGCATATACCCAAACCAGGCGTATATCTCTCAAGCCAAAGCATATGTAGTATATCTATCGTGGCAACGATCCTAGCCAAAGCATATACCACACCATGCATATCTATCAAGGCAATGATCTCACCAAAGCATATACACATATCTATCAAGGCCTCCACCCCAATCATATGAAATCCATACTCATCTGTGATAATAGCCAGAGCATATACCCAAACCAGGCGTATATCTCTCAAGCCAAAGCATATGTAGTATATCTATCGTGGCAACGATCTTAGCCAAAGCATATACCACACCAGGCATATCTATCAAGGCAATGATCTCACCAAAGCATATACACATATCTATCAAGGCATCCACCCCAATCATATGAAATCCATGTATGTACATGCATATGAAACTACCAATCATATGACACAAGATAACATAAATCATATGATATCAAAACCATAACATCATCATCACATCATATCTATACTCCGTACGTCAACACGTACCTGTAAAGCGACACAAACCAGATAAATCAGTCGTCACTGGTTAATTGCCTCTTTGCCCTGTCCCCTGTGATGATGCTACAAGCACATGAACAATATACCATGTTATAAGAGGCTTCAATATCAAAAGCTACAAAATGTAACATTTTAAGTCTACCGATCGATCGGTCACTTTAGCGATCGATCGGTCCAAACATTAACCCTAGCGATCGGTCGTTCAAAAACTAGCGATCGATCGCTCAAATGTTTGAATTTCTCAAAAATGCTACGGCATTTCACCGATCGATCGGTCGCTTTCAGCGATCGATCGGTACATGAACCGCCTTACTTTCCCCTGTTTTACCGATCGATCGGTACACTCTAGCGATCGATCGGTCGACAACAGATTTTCAAAACCATGGCGATTTTGAGCTTATCCTCATGTTTCTTCTTCTATAACTCGAAAATAAACATTTAAACATGTTTCATGAAATCTCAATTACCATATAAACATGTTTCTATCCACATACAATTCAATTCTTGCACTATCACTCATATCAATTCCATCTTTCTTGTACCAACTCACATACTTCAAGTTTGATACATTAAACTCATATATCTATCAATTATGATACCAAAGCATGAACTTCTACTTTCCTTACCAAAGTATATCTTTGCTTGATGTTCTTGCCAAGACAACTCCCACAACAAGTCCAAGAGAATGAGAGAAAATGTGTAGAGATTACTAGGTGATTTGAGGTGAGGTATGTGTTTATAATCTGATATGTAATTCTATCTTATCACCTCTACATGCACTCCAAATGCAAATACACATGCTCTCCAAATTCATGTTAAAGGCAAGACACATTAGAAGTCAACTATGTGATTTCATTCATGCATAACATTAATCGTGCTCGATTCAATCCGAAACCGAGTCCACATCGTACTGTAATTAATCATAATTACACCATAATCATCTAACATATGAATACGTCATATCGAGGCATGACAAAAGCTAACTCAAGATTAGGTGAAATATGGATCTTGGCCCACTAAAGGTTTGGAGGGTTGATATTTTAAACAAAATAGTGGGAGTGTCATTTAATATAAGACCATATTAAATGATTAAATCATAAACTTATTTTGCATATTTATATTGTAGATATCCATGGCAACTAACAACGTAACAAGCACATTATCACTGCGATCGGTCCTTGAGAAGGACAAATTAAATGGGACGAATTTCCTAGACTGGTATAGGAACTTGAGGATAGTCCTCAAACAAGAAAAGAAGCAATATGTCCTAGAGGAACCCTTACCTGCTGAGGAACCTCCCCTGACGGCTGCTAAGGCCGATAAAGATGCTTACAAGAAGCATCAAAATGACGCACTTGATGTTGGGTGCCTTATGCTTGCCACCATGAACTCTGAGCTTCAGAAGCAACATGAGGAAATGGAGGCGTTTGATATGATCGAGCACCTAAAGCAATTGTACCAACAACAAGCAAGACAAGAGAGGTATGACGTCTCTAAAGCGTTATTCCAGTGTAGAATGGTAGAAGGAAGCATAGTTGGAACTCATGTGCTCAAGATGATTGGGTATATTGAGAATCTGGAGAAGCTGGGTTTTCCTTTGGACCAAGAGTTGGCCACTGACGTGATCTTGCAATCGTTGCCTGAAAGCTTCAGTCAATTTGTCTTGAATTACAATATGATTGAAATTGAAAAGACTCTACCACAGTTACTTGGCATGCTTAGATCTTTTGAAGCAAATAGCAAGAAGTCTAAGCCTACAAATGTTCTTGTGAATAAGAGCAAAGGAAAGACTAAAGCTAAGAGCTTCAAGAAAAACAAGAAAGTCTTTGTTAAATCTAAGCCAAAAGCTTCTGCACTTAAGCCAAAGGGAGGGGTAGCAAAAGAAGGGAACTGTTTCCATTGCGGTGAGACCGGTCATTGGAAAAGAATTTGCAAAGTTTATCTGGAGGATCTCAAGAAAGGAAGTGTGACTTCCACTTCAGGTATTTTTGTTATAGAAGTCAATTTATCTACTTCTTCATCATGGGTATTAGATACTGGATGTGGATCTCACATTTGTGTAAATGTGCAGGATTTCAAAAGGAGTAGGACGTTGGCGAAAGGTGAAGTTGATCTCCGAGTTGGAAATGGAGCAAGAGTTGCTGCATTAGCTATAGGAGATTATTGTTTAGCTTTACCTTCTGGTTTATCGTTGATTTTTGAAAGACTGTTATTTTGTGCCATCTAATACCAAAAACATTATCTCTATTTCTTGTTTGGACAAGTTTGGATATTCATTTATTATAAAGAACAATTGTTGTTCCATTTATTTAAATGATATGCTTTATGCTAGTGCACAAATGATTAATGGTCTTTATGTATTAAAGATATGCCTATCTATAACATAAATACTAAAAGGATTAAGAATAATGATTCTAATCCAACTTATCTCTGGCATTGTCGCTTGGGTCATATAAACGAGAATCGCATATCAAAACTTCATAAGGATGGAGTATTGGATTCATTTGATTTTGAATCATATGAAACATGTGAATTTGTTTAATGGGCAAGATGACTAAAGCCCCTTTCAAGGGACATGTTGAAAGGGCAAATGTTTTATTGGGACTAATACATAGTGATGTATGTGGGCCAATAAGTACACAAGCTAGAGGTGGTTTTCAATACTTCGTTACATTTACTGATGACTTTAGTAGATATGGGTATGTGTACCTAATGAAACATAAACATGAAACCTTTGAAAAGTTCAAGGATTTCAAGAATGAAGTACAAAACCAACTTGGTAAAAGTATCAAAATCCTTCGATCAGAGTGAATACTTAAGCCAAGAGTTTCATGACTATCTAAAGGAGTGTGGGATAGTCCCACAACTCACTCCTCCGTATACTCCACAATGGAATGGTGCATCCGAGAGGAGAAATCGAACATTGTTGGACATGGTTAGATCAATGATGAGTCATGAGATCTTCCGATATCCTTTTGGGGACATACTTTAGAAACAGCAATATTCATACTGAACCGTGTTCCATCTAAATCAGTGGAAAAGACACCATATGAGATATGGACTGGGAAGCGTCCTAGTATGTCTTTTATGAAGATTTGGGGTTGTGAGGCTTTCGTTAGACGTCACGCCACTAACAAACTTGGACCCAAATCTGATAAGTGTTTATTTGTGGGGTATCCTAAGGAAACAAAATGATACTATTTCTATTATCCCACCGAGAACAAAGTAGTTGTTGCTCGGACTGGTGTATTTCTTGAAAGAGAATTTATTTCTAGAAAAACCAGTGGGAGACAAATAGAACTTAGTGAAGTTCAACCACAAGAAAACATTGAACATGATATTGAGATGGAAACAGAGCAGACACCACAAGATGTTGTGGATAAAGTGCCTGTTCAAGAGACACAAGCCCAGCGTAGGTCTGTAAGAGAACACTGGGAGCCACAGAGATATGGATTTCTTGTGACTCAACAAGGTGACTTACTACTTATTGATGAGGATGAGCCGTCATCTTATCAACAAGCTATAATGGGCACTGATTCTGAGAAATGGCAAGAAGCCATGGAATCTGAGATGGAATCCATGTATGCAAACCAAGTATGGACATTGGTTGACCCACCTGAAGGGGTGAGACCCATAGGGTGCAAATGGATTTTCAAGAAAAAGACCGACATGGATGGTAATGTACAAACCTATAAAGGTCGGCTGGTTGCAAAAGGTTTCAAGCAAATTCATGGTATTGACTATGATGAAACTTTTTCACCAGTTGTCATGGTTAAATCCATTAGGATCTTACTTGCAATAGCTGCATTTCATGATTATGAAATCTGGCAGATGGATGTCAAAATAGCTTTCCTTAATGGAAATCTGCTTGAGGATGTGTACATGTCATAGCCCGAGGGTTTTGTCGATCCAAAGGATGCTGGAAAGATATGCAAGCTACAATGATCCATTTATGGATTGAAGCAAGCTTCTCGGAGTTGGAATCTTCGTTTTGATGATGAAGTCAAAGAGTTTGGTTTCATCAAAAACGTAGATGAACCTTGTGTCTACAAGAAGGTCAGTGGGAGCATAATTATCTTCCTAATATTGTATGTAGATGACATACTTCTAATTGGGAATACTATCTCTGCCTTACAATCTGTAAAGATTTGGCTAGGGAATTGCTTTTCTATGAAAGACTTGGGTGAAGCCACCTATGTATTAGGAATCAAGATCTATAGAGATAGATCAAGAAGATTACTTGGCGTAAGTCAAAGTACATACATAGACAAATTGCTAAAACGGTTTAGCATGCAAGAATCAAAGAAAGGATTCGCGCCTATGACACATGAAATTTATCTCTCGAAGGAACAGTGTCCTTCAACACCAGATGAGAGACAACGCATGAGTAAGATTCCATATGCGTCAGCTTTTGGATCTATCATGTATGCCATGATATGTACTCGTCCCGATGTCTCGTATGCTTTGAGCATGACTAGCAGATATCAAGTTGATCCAGGTGAAAATCACTGGATTGTAGTCAAGAATATCCTGAAGTACTTGAGAAGAACTAAGGATACATTCTTGATTTATGGAGGTGAGGAAGAGCTCAATGTAATGAGTTACACTGATACAAGCTTCCAAACCGACAAAGATGATTTTCGATCGCAATCTGGATATGTGTATTGCCTAAATGGAGGTGCTGTGAGCTGGAAGAGTTCAAAGCAAGAGACAGTAGCCGATTCTACAACGGAAGCTGCGTACATTGCTGCCTCTGATGCAGCAAAAGAAGCTGTTTGGATTAGGAAGTTCATTTCTGAACTTGGAGTGGTGCCTAGCATTAAGGATCCGATAGAACTCTATTGTGACAACAATGGAGCGATCGCATTGGCTAAGGAACCTAGATCTCACCAAAGATCCAAGCACATATTTCTGCGCTTTCATTTCATTCGAGAAATCGTTGAAAGGGGAGATGTTAAAATATGCAAAGTACCAACAGATGATAATGTATCTGACCCATTGACGAAGCCACTGTCAAAGCAGAGGCATGATCGTCATACTAGATCTCTAGGCATTAGGTATATGTCTGATTGGTCTTAGTGCAAGTGGGAGATTTGTTGGGATATGCCCTAAGACAAGTCATTAGATGATTGTTTATGACATACAATGTATTATGATTTTATGAATGACAAATCATTATTATATATTATTCGAATATCTGTGCAATATGAATTGATATATAAGCTAATGTCCTTAGAATAATATTGTATTATTCTTAAAGATTGTCCCTAGTCAAGTATTATCATAAATAAGGATAATGATAATACATTGAGACTAGTATGTTTTGATTGATGAATTGTTCATAGATATGAGATATCAAATCAACACATGGGTACATGTTAGAGAACGATGTACTGGACAGACCCACCATGAGAATGCTACATGGATAGTTATATGAGTGTCATAAGCAATTTTCATAGTGATAATAATGTATGTAATCCTTACGACTTGAGATCATCAGAGATCCCAACATAAGGAGTTATGTATCTTGATATTGTCAAACGTTACCTGTAACAGGGTAACCTATAAAGGCAACTATTGGATACACTGCGAACTATGTAGAGGGATGTTGATTGATCGAGATAGGATTTGTCCCTCCTATATAACAGGAGAAGTGTTTGGGCCCTTGATCAAGTAAGACTAAAATGCATGGCCATGCTCGAATAAGTCGATATGAGATATCGAGCTTTTTCATTTATTCTAGTTATACTTGGAGATCAAGAAATAAAGATTGAATATACGAGTATGACTATTCCATGACTCGTGTTCAATCTAAACACAAAGGACAAAGGGATTAAGTTACATGGTTAATATTATCACAAGTTCTAAGGTTATGTCGAGTCAAAGACATTCTTGTAATTTGGGTAGCATTGATGTGTTGCTAGATACCGCTCATTGATTGCGACATAAAATGAGATTTTATGTCACTGCCAACATTACAAGATCCTATCGGGTCGCACAAAAGATTAAATCGATAAAGGGAATTAAATTCATGGGATGAATTAAATAATGTTGGGATATGCCCTAAGACATATCATTAGATGATTGTTTATGACATACAATGTAATATGATTTTATGAAATGGCAATTCATTATTATATATTATTCGATTAACTGTGCAATGCGAATAAATATATATGTTAATGTCCTTAGAATAATATTGTATTATTCTTAAAGATGTCCCTAGTCAAGTATTATCATGAATAGGGATAATGATAATACGTAGAGACTAGTATGTGTTGATTGATGAACTGTTCATTGATATGAGATATCAAATCAACACATGGGTACATGTTAGAGAACGATGTACTGGACAGACCCACCATGAGAATGCTACATTGATAGTTATATGAGTGTCATAAGCAATTCTCATAGTGATAATAATGTATGTAATCCTTACGACTTGTGATCATCAGAGATCCCAACATAAGGAGTTATGTATCTTGATATTGTCAAACGTTACCCGTAACAGGGTAAACTATAAAGGCGACTATTGGATACACTACGAATTATGTAGAGAGATGTTGACTGATCGAGATAGGATTTGTCCCTCCTATATAACAGGAGATGTGTTTGGCCCTTGATCAAGTGAGAACTAAAATGCATGGGCATGCTCGAATGAGTCGATATGTGATATCGAGCTTATTCGTTTATTCTAGTTCTACTTGGGGATCAAGAAATAAAGATTGAATATACGAGTATGACTATTCCATGACTCGTGTTCAATCTAAACACAAAGGACAAAGGGATTAAGTTACATGGTTAATATTATCACAAGTTCTAAAGGTTATGTCGAGTCATTGACATTCTTGTAATTTGGGTAGCATTGATGTGTTGCTAGATACCGCTCAATGCTTGCGACATAAAATGAGATTTTATGTCACTACCAACATTACAAGATCCTATCGGGTCGCACAAAAGATTAAATCGATAAGGAAAATTGAATTCATTGGATGAATTAATTAATTAAGAAGAGTCTTAATTAAAAGATTATAAGGATTTAATTAAATCATGGGTTTGGGCCCGTGAGGCTTTAAGAAAGCCTTAAACCTTAATTAAATCTTATAATATAAATACAAGGTTATGATTAATTGTTGGGAACACAATTCATATCATTCCATTCGAAACCACAAGACACACGGCCGCCTCACTCACGCATTCTCTCTCGGTTTCGTGATAGCCGAAGGGAGGTTGGTGATTTCGTGCCATCATTCGATTTAGAATCGAGTGTGCTTCTTGTTCCGGTTTAAGAACGAGTCTAGCAACTTGTTCTTAGACTATCCCTTCTCCCGATTTGATCGTGTGGATACCGCTGAGGCAAAACTTGATAAGTTTTGCTAGTGACTCGAAGGAGATGGTGTACGTGGTGCTGCTCCGAGGAATCAGCTCAAACACGCTACAAGGGTGAGACCTTTGATCCTTTATCCGATATGAACCCCTATGTATAGATCCGCGGTTTTAGCAATCCAAATTTTAATTCCGCTGCGTTGTATGCTTGTTGGATTACTAAAAGTGGTATCAGAGCCGTGTACAAGGCTCATATCGGATTTATGTGGTTAAATTGTTTTAATCATATTAGGATTATTATTGCATGCTTTTAAACTGTTTAAACATATATGATATGTTAATATCGAGTTTGTGAAAATCATCGTAAAATTGTATTTGATATAATTGGCGAATAATCAAATTAAATGGCCAATGTTTCGGCCACCACCTAGCACAATTGATCCACGGCTTAGCCACATGAGGGCTAGGGTTTTCGAACCCTTGGCTCGAGATGGCCTAGTCGTTGTGGCTCATGTTCGTGCATGGAGGTTTCGAGACATGGATGAGTTTTGAACTCTTTGGCTCGATAATGGTTCAAGGATGCATGGATAAGTGGCTTCACCACATGAGAGCTAGGGTTTTCGAACCCTTGGCTCGAGATGGTTGAGCTACCACCGTGCATGACCTGACCATGATTCGTGGCTCAAGAATTCCGGCGTTTCAAACAAGTTGGCTCGATGAAAACTCAAAGTGGTGCACGGCGGCTAGGTTTTGGAACCCTAGCACCGCCGCCGCTCGGTCATGGTTCGGCCATGGGCTAGGGTTTCAAACCCTAGGCCCATAATTGGTCCAGCCGTGTGTTTGGTTGGTTCGAACCATGGTGGTTCGTGGCTTAGTCGCTTAAGTTCGTGGCATGTGATGTCCCGAGCGTACGATAATTTTTCAAAATTCTATTTTACAGTTTTAATTAAAATTAAATTTTAAAATGTTTAGAATTTAATTAATTAAATGTTAAAGCATGTTTTATGTGTTGTATGAGCATGGTGCATGGTTATAGCCCTTTTGACCTATTAGATAGGATTTGTGGATATTTGTAATTTATAATACGACCTGCGAGTCGTGCCTTCTCTTTTTTATTCTAAATGTAATCTCTCCCCTATGTTCCCCTCGAATGTGAATCGAGGAATTCTATATCTTGTAAATAGTGTAGTTTATTTTGTTGATAGTGATCAATGAAGATGGAGCATCAAGCCGGGATGAGGAGGCCATTCACAAATTGGAGCCAAAGGAAGGTGCTTGTGAAGTTACCTTAGGTTGACTCTTAGGATTTTCTCATTGGCTTGAGAAAATCACTAGTAGGGGCTATAACCATGTCACGTTTAATTATGTATGTTGATGCATGATTTATCTTATGTTTTAGATTGATAATTGTATTACACATATATGTAGATATGTATACAACTATATGTAGTGGACATATTTTAAATTATCAAACTAATCATGAGATCAATAAATCCCTCTAAAATATTAAGTTTTAGATGCCTTCCAAAATTAAAAGTACTCGTCAAAAACTTCGATTGTACATATGTGGGTTTGCCAAAGCAAAGCACTGTGGCAATCTTAGTAAGGCGCGAAAGGATAAAAGTGAAATCCGTTATACTTTAAATTGGGTACGACTTAACTAGGTTATCTCAATAGGATTGGGAACCTAGAGGCATGGGTTGGATATTAATTCATTTGATGAATTGAACAAAGTGTTGTTCGTCCAACTATCCAAGAATTACATGTGATATAATTGACAAAGTGTTGTCTACCTAAATAACCGAGTCTTGGGTGATTAGCCAAAGCTAACTCAAGATTAGGCGAAATATGGATCTTGGCCCACTAAAGGTTTCGAGGGTTGATATTTTTTTAACAAAATAGTGGGAGTATCATTTAATATAAGACCATATTAAATGAGTAAATCATAAACTTATTTTGCATATTTATATTGTAGATATCCATGGCAACTAACAATACAACAAGCACATTATCACTGCGATCGGTCCTTGAGAAGGACAAATTAAATGGGACAAACTTCCTAGACTGGTATAGGAATCTGAGGATAGTCCTCAAGCAAGAAAAGAAACAATATGTCCTAGAGGAACCCTTACCTGTTGAGGAACCTCCCCTGACGGCTACGAGAGCCGATAAGGATGCTTAAGAGAAGCATCAGAATGACGCACTTGATGTTGGCTGCCTTATGCTTGCCACCATGAACTCTGAGCTTCAGAAGCAACATGAGGAAATGGAGGCGTTCGATATGATCGAACACTTAAAGCAATTGTACCAACAGCAAGCTAGACAAGAGAGGCATGACGTCTCTAAAGCATTGTTCCAGTGCAGGATGGTAGAGCTAGTTGGAACTCATGTGCTCAAGATGATTGGGTACATTGAGAATCTGGAGAAGCTGGGTTTTCCATTAGACCAAGAGTTGGCCACTGATGTGATCTTGCAATCGTTGCCTGAGAGCTTCAGTCAATTTGTAGTAAATTACAATATGACTGACATGGAAAAGACTCTACCACAATTGCTTGGTATGTTGAGAACATATGAAGCAAATACAAAGAAGACTAAGGCCACAAATGTTCTTATTGTGAATAAGGGCAAAGGCTGGCCAAAGCTAAAGGCAATAAGAAAGCAAAGAAGGTCTTTGTTAAATCTAAGCCAAAGTCTCATGCACTGAAGCCAAAGGGAGGGATAGCAAAGGAAGGGAACTGTTTCCATGGCGGTGAGACCGGCCATTGGAAAAGAAACTACAAAGTATATCTAGAGGATCTAAAGAAAGGAAGTGTGACTTCCACTTCAGGTATTTTTGTTATAGAAGTCAATTTATCTACTTCTTCATCATGGGTATTAGATACTGGATGTGGATCTCACATTTGTGTAAATGTGCAGGACATCAAAAGGAGTAGATTGTTGGCGAAAGGCGAAGTAGATCTCCGAGTTGGAAATGGAGCAAGAGTTGCTGCATTAGCTATAGGAGATTATTATTTATCTTTGCCTTCTGGTTTATCGTTGATTTTAAAAGACTGTTATTTTGTGCCATCCATTACCAAAAACATTATTTCTATTTCTTGTTTAGACAAGTGTGGATTTTCATTTATGATAAATGACAACTGTTGTTATATTTATTTAAATGATATGTTTTATGCTAGTGCACAAATGGCGAATGGTCTTTATTTATTAAATCTTGATATGCCTATCTATAACATAAATACTAAAAGGATTAAAAATAATGATTGTAATCCGACTTATCTCTGGCATTGTCGCTTGGGCCACATAAACGAGAACCGCATATCTAAACTTCATAAGGATGGAGTATTAGATTCATTTGATTTTGAATCATATGAAAATGCGAATCTTGTTTAATGGGCAAGATGACTAAAGCCCCTTTCAAGGGACATGTTGAAAGGGCAAATGTTTTATTGGGACTAATACATAGTGATGTATGTGGACCAATAAGTACACAAGCTAGAGGTGGTTTTCAATACTTCGTTACATTTACTGATGACCTCAGTAGATATGGGTATGTGTACCTAATGAAGCATAAGCATGAAACCTTTGAAAAGTTCAAAGATTTCAAGAATGAAGTACAAAACCAACTTGGCAAAAGTATCAAAATCCTTCGATCAGATCGAGGAGGTGAATACTTAAGCCAAGAGTTTCATGACTATCTAAAGGAGTGTGGGATAGTCCCACAACTCACTCCTCTGTATACTCCACAATGGAATGGTGTATCCGAGAGGAGAAATCGAACCTTGTTGGACATGGTTAGATCAATGATGAGTCATGCAGATCTTCCGATATCGTTTTGGGGACATGCTCTAGAAACATCGATTTTCTTACTGAACCGTGTTCCATCTAAATCAGTGGAAAAGACACCATATGAGATATGGACTGGGAAGCTTCCTAGTATGTCTTTTATGAAGATTTGGGGTTGTGAGGCTTTCGTTAGACGTCACGCCACTAACAAACTTGGACCCAAATCTGATAAGTGTTTATTTGTGGGGTATCCTAAGGAAACGAAAGGATACTAATTCTATTATCCCACCGAGAACAAAGTAGTTGTTGCTCGGACTGGTGTATTTCTTGAAAGAGAATTTATTTCTAGAAAAACCAGTGCGAGAAAAATAGAACTTAGTGAAGTTCAACGACAAGAAAACACTGAACCTGAGATTGAGATGGAAACAGAGCAGGCACCGCAAGCTGTTGTGGAAGAAGTACCTGCTCAAGAGACACAAGCCCAGCGTAGGTCTGTAAGAGAACACCGGGAGCCACAGAGATATGGATTTCTTGTGTCTCAACAAGGTGACTTAATACTTATTGATGAGGATGAGCCGTCATCTTATCAACAAGCTATAATGGACACTGATTCTGAGAAATGGCAAGAGGCCATGAAATCTGAGATGGAATCCATGTATGCAAACAAAGTATGGACTTTGGTTGATCCTCCTGAAGGGGTACGACCCATAGGGTGCAAATGGATTTTCAAGAAAAAGACCGATATGGATGGTAATGTACAAACCTATAAAGGTCGGCTGGTTGCAAAAGGATTCAAACAAATTCATGGTATTGACTATGATGAAACCTTTTCACCAGTGGCCATGGTTAAATCCATAAGGATCTTACTTGCAATAGCTGCATTTCATGATTATGAAATCTGGCAGATGGATGTCAAAACAGCTTTCCTTAATGGAAATCTGCTCGAGGATGTGTACATGACACAACCCGAGGGTTTTGTCGATCCAAAGGATGCTGGAAAGATATGCAAGCTACAACGATCCATTTATGGATTGAAGCAAGCTTCTCGGAGTTGGAATCTTCGTTTTGATGATGCAATCAAAGAGTTTGGTTTTATCAAAAACGTAGATGAACCTTGTGTCTACAAGAAGGTCAGTGGGAGCGTAATCATTTTCCTAGTGGTGTATGTAGACGACATACTTCTCATTGGGAATGATATCACTGCCTTACAATCTGTAAAGATTTGGCTAGGGAATTGCTTTTCGATGAAAGACTTGGGAGAAGCCACCTATGTCTTAGGAATCAAGATCTATAGAGATAGATCGAGAAGGCTTCTTGGCCTAAGTCAAAGTACATACATAGACAAAGTGCTTAAAAGGTTTAGCATGCAAGAATCAAAGAAAGGATTCGTGCCTATGACACATGGTATATATCTCTCGAAGGAACAGTGTCCTTCAACACCAGATGAGAGACAACGCATGAGTAAGATTCCATATGCGTCAGCTATTGGATCTATCATGTATGACATGATATGTACTCGTCCCGATGTATCGTATGCTTTGAGCATGACGAGCAGATATCAAGTTGATCCAGGTGAAGGTCACTGGATTGCTGTCAAGAATATTCTGAAGTACTTGAGAAGAACTAAGGATACATTCTTGATTTATGGAGGTGAGGAAGAGCTCAATGTAATGGGTTACACTGATGCAAGCTTCCAAACCGACAAAGATGATTTTCGATCGCAATCTGGATATGTGTATTGCCTAAATGGAGGTGCTGTGAGCTGGAAGAGTTCAAAGCAAGAGACAGTAGCCGATTCTACAACGGAAGCTGAGTATATTGCTGCCTCGGATGCAGCAAAGGAAGCTGTTTGGATCAGGAAGTTCATTTCTGAACTTGGAGTGGTCCCTAGCATTAAAGATCCGATAGAACTCTATTGTGACAACAATGGAGCGATCGCATTGGCTAAGGAACCTAGATCTCACCAAAGATCCAAGCACATACTATGGTGCTTTCATTTCATTCGAGAAATCGTTGAAAGGGGAGATGTTAAAATATGCAAAGTACCAACAGATGATAATGTATCTGACCCATTGACGAAGCCACTGTCACAGCAGAAGCATGATCGTCATACTAGATCTCTAGGCATTATGTATATGTCTGAGTGGTCTTAGTGCAAGTGGGAGATTTGTTGGGATATGCCCTAAGACATATCATTAGATGATTGTTTATGACATACAATGTAATATGATTTTATGAAATGACAATTCATTATTATATATTATTCGATTAAGTGTGCAATGTGAATAAATATATATGTTAATTTCCTTAGAATAATATTGTATTATTCTTAAAGATGTCCCTAGTCAAGTATTATCATGAATAGGGATAATGATAATACGTAGAGACTAGTATGTGTTGATTGATGAACTGTTCATTGATATGAGATATCAAATCAACACATGGGTACATATTAGAGAACGATGTACTGGACAGACCCACCATGAGAATGCTACATGGATAGTTATATGAGTGTCATATGCAATTCTCATAGTGATAATAATGTATGTAATCCTTACGACTTGTGATCATCAGAGATCCCAACATAAGGAGTTATGTATCTTAATATTGTCAAACGTTACCCATAACAGGGTAAACTATAAAGGCGACTATTGGATACACTACGAATTATGTAGAGGGATGTTGACTGATCGAGATAGGATTTGTCCCTCCTATATAACAGGAGATGTGTTTGGCCCTTGATCAAGTGAGAACTAAAATGCATGGCCATGCTCGAATGAGTCGATATGTGATATCGAGCTTATTCGTTTATTCTAGTTCTACTTGGGGATCAAGAAATAAAGATTGAATATACGAGTATGACTATTCCATGACTCGTGTTCAATCTAAACACAAAGGACAAAGGGATTAAGTTACATGGTTAATATTATCACAAGTTCTAAAGGTTATGTCGAGTCATTGACATTTTTGTAATTTGGGTAGCATTGATTTGTTGCTAGATACCGCTCAATGCTTTCGACATAAAATGAGATTTTATGTCACTACCAACATTACAAGATCCTATCGGGTCGCACAAAAGATTAAATCGATAAGGGAAATTAAATTCATTGGATGAATTAATTAAGAAGAATCTTAATTAAAAGATTATAAGGATTTGATTAAATCATGGGTTTGAGCCCGTGAGGCTTTAAGAAAGCCTTAAACCTTAATTAAATCTTATAATATAAATACAAGGTTATGATTAATTGTTGGGAACACAATTCATATCATTCCATTCGAAACCACAAGACACACGGCCGCCTCACTCACGCATTCTCTCTCGGTTTCGTGATAGCCGAAGGGAGGTTGGTGATTTCTGTAAGTAACCCCATGAGCATACAACGCAGCGGAATAAAATTTTGGGATTACAAACCAGCGATCTATACATAGGGATTCATATCGGATTAGAGAATTACAAGTGTCTTACCCTTGTAGCGTGTTTGAAGCTGAATCCACGGAGCTGCACCACGTCCTACGCCATTTCGAGTCACTAAGCAAAACTCGATTGGTTTTGCCTCAACAGTATCCACACGATCAAATCGGGTGAAGGGATGGATTAATAACACGTTGCTAGACAAGTTATTAATCCTATACACGAAGCTAACTCGATTCACAATCGAAACAAACACCAAACCATCAAGATTACTCCTCGGTTATCAAGAAATCCGAGAGCTTCTCCTTGAAGTCGGCGGCCGTGAGCTTCTCTTGTAGGTTATGATATATTGTGTAGTGTTATATCAATTGTCTTACAATTAAAACCCATGCAATCATATTAAATATAATTAATTAAAGGCTTTCTTAAAGCTTCATGGGCTTAAGCCCATGATTTAATTAATCCTTATGATTATTAATTAAGACTCCTCTTAATTATTTAATTCATCTCATGAATTTAATTTCCCTTCTCGATTTAATCTTTTGTGCGACCCGATAGGATCTCGTAATGTTGGCAGTGACATAAAATCTCATTTTATGTCGCAAGCATCGAGCGGTATCTAGCAACACATCGATGCTACCCAAATTACGAGAATGTCAATGACTCGACATAACCTTTAGAACTTGTGATAATATTAATCATGTAACTTAATCCCTTTGTCCTTTGTGTTTAGATTGAACACGAGTCATGGAATAGTCATACTCGTATATCCAATCTTTATTTCTTGATCCCCAAGTAGAACTAGAATAAACGAATAAGCTCGATATCTCATATCGACTCATTCGAGCATGGCCATGCATTTTAGTTCTCACTTGATCAAGGGCCTAACACATCTCCTGTTATATAGGAGGGACAAATCCTATCTCGATCAGTCAACATCCCTCTACATAATTCGTAGTGTATCCAATAGTCGCCTTTATAGTATATCCTGTTACGGGTAACGTTTGACGATATCAAGATACATAACTCCTTATGTTGGGATCTCTGATGATCACAAGTCGTAAGGATTACATACATTATTATCACTATGAGAATTGCATATGACGATCATATAACTATCCATGTTGCATTCTCATGGTGGGTCTGTTCAGTACATCGTTCTCTAACATGTACCCATATGTTGATTTGATATCTCATATCAATGAACAATTCATCGATCAACATATACTAGTCTCTACGTATTATCATTATCCCTTTCATGATAATACTTGACTAGGAACATCTTTAAGAATAATACAATATTATTCTAAGGACATTAACATATATATATTAATTCATAATGCACAGTTAAAAGAATAATATATAATAATGAATTGCCATTCATAAATCCATAAACATTGTATGTCTTAAACAATCATCTAATGACTTGTCTTAGGGCATATCCCAACAAATCTCCCACTTGCACTAAGACCACTCAGACATATACCTAATGCCTAGAGATCTAGTATGACGATCATGCTTCTGCTGTGACAGCGGCTTCGTCAATGGGTCAGATACATTATCATCTGTTGGTACTTTGCATATTTTAACATCTCCCCTTTCAACGATTTCTCGAATGAAATGGAAACGCCTAAGTATGTGCTTGGATCTTTGGTGAGATCTTGGTTCCTTAGCCAATGCGATCGCTCCATTGTTGTCACAATAGAGTTCTATCGGATCTTTAATGCTAGGGACCACTCCAAGTTCATAAATGAACTTCCTCATCCAAACAGCTTCCTTTGCTGCATCCGAGGCAGCAATATACTCAGCTTCCGTTGTAGAATCGGCTACTGTTTCTTGCTTTGAACTCTTCCAGCTCACAGCACCTCCATTCAGGCAATACACATATCCAGATTGCGATCGAAAATCATCTTTGTCGGTTTGGAAGCTTGCATCAGTGTAACCCATTACATTGAGCTCTTCCTCACCTCCATAAATCAAGAATGTATCCTTAGTCCTTCTCAAGTACTTCAGGATGTTCTTGACAGCAATCCAGTGACCTTCACCTGGATCAACTTGATATCTGCTCGTCATGCTCAAAGCATACGATACATCGGGACGAGTACATATCATGGCATACATGATAGATCCAATAGCTGATGCGTATGGAATCTTACTCATGCGTTGTCTCTCATCTGGTGTTGAAGGACACTGTTCCTTCGAGAGATAAATACCATGTGTCATAGGCACGAATCCTTTCTTGGATTCTTGCATGCTAAACCTTTTAAGCACCTTGTCTATGTATGTACTTTGACTTAGACCAAGAAGCCTTCTCGATCTATCTCTATAGATCTTGATTCCTAATACATAGGTAGCTTCTCCTAAGTCTTTCATTGAAAAGCAGTTCCCTAGCCAAATCTTTACAGATTGTAAGGCAGGGATATCATTTCCAATAAGAAGTATGTCATCTACATACAACACTAGGAAAATGATTATGCTCCCACTGACCTTCTTGTAGACACAAGGTTCATCTTCATTTTTGATAAAACCAAACTCTTTGATTGCATCATCAAAACGAAGATTCCAACTCCGAGAAGCTTGCTTCAATCCATAAATGGATCGTTGTAGCTTGCATATCTTTCCAGCATCCTTTGGATCGACAAAACCCTCGGGCTGTGTCATGTACACATCCTCGAGCAGATTTCCATTAAGGAAAGCTGTTTTGACATCCATCTGCCAGATTTCATAATCATGAAATGCAGCTATTGCAAGTAAGA
Organism: Haberlea rhodopensis; assembly: GCA_907163345.1. Classification (NCBI taxonomy): domain Eukaryota; kingdom Viridiplantae; phylum Streptophyta; class Magnoliopsida; order Lamiales; family Gesneriaceae; genus Haberlea; species Haberlea rhodopensis. The sequence continues at coordinate 89,496 of CAJQUN010000910.1, forward strand.
TCCTTATGGATTTAACCATGGCCACTGGTGAAAAGGTTTCATCATAGTCAATACCATGAATTTGTTTGAATCCTTTTGCAACCAGCCGACCTTTATAGGTTTGTACATTACCATCCATATCGGTCTTTTTCTTGAAAATCCATTTGCACCCTATGGGTCGTACCCCTTCAGGTGGATCAACCAAAGTCCATACTTGGTTTGCATACATGGATTCCATCTCAGATTTCATGGCCTCTTGCCATTTCTCAGAATCATTGCCCATAATAGCTTGTTGATAAGATGACGGCTCATCCTCATCAATAAGTAGTAAGTCACCTTGTTGAGTCACAAGAAATCCATATCTCTGTGGCTCCCGGTGTTCTCTTACAGACCTACGCTGGGCTTGTGTCTCTTGAGCAGGTGCTTCTTCCACAACAGTTTGTGGTGCCTGCTCTGTTTCCATCTCAATTTCAGGTTCAGTGTTTTCTTGTGGTTGAACTTCACTAAGTTCTATTTTTCTCCCACTGGTTTTTCTAGAAATAAATTCTCTTTCAAGAAATACACCAGTCCGAGCAACAACTATTTTGTTCTCGGTGGGATAATAGAAATAGTATCCTTTCGTTTCCTTAGGATACCCCACAAATAAACACTTATCAGATTTGGGTCCAAGTTTGTTAGTGGCGTGACGTCTAACGAAAGCCTCACAACCCCAAATCTTCATAAAAGACATACTAGGACGCTTCCCAGTCCATATCTCATATGGTGTCTTTTCCACTGATTTAGATGGAACACGGTTCAGTAAGAAAATCGCTGTTTCTAGAGCGTGTCCCCAAAATGATATCGGAAGATCTGCATGACTCATCATTGATCTAACCATGTCTAACAAGGTTCGATTTCTCCTCTCGGATACACCATTCCATTGTGGAGTATACGGAGGAGTGAGTTGTGGGACTATTCCACACTCCTTTAGATAGTCATGAAACTCTTGGCTTAAGTATTCTCCTCCTCGATCTGATCGAAGGATTTTGATACTTTTGCCAAGTTTGTTTTGTACTTCATTCTTGAAATCTTTGAACTTTTCAAAGGTTTCATGCTTATGTTTCATTAGGTACACATACCCATATCTACTGAGGTCATCAGTAAATGTAACGAAGTATTGAAAACCACCTCTAGCTGGTGTACTTATTGGTCCACATACATCACTATGTATTAGTCCCAATAAAACATTTGCCCTTTCAACGTGTCCCTTGAAAGGGGCTTTAGTCATCTTGCCCATTAAACAAGATTCGCATGTTTCATATGATTCAAAATCAAATGAATCTAATACTCCATCCTTATGAAGTTTAGATATGCGGTTCTCGTTTATGTGACCCAAGCGACAGTGCCAGAGATAAGTCGGATTACAATCATTATTTTTAATCCTTTTAGTATTTATGTTATAGATAGGCATATCAAGATTTAATACATAAAGACCATTCACCATTTGTGCATCAGCATAAAACATATCATTTAAATAAATAGAACAACAATTGTCCTTTATTATAAATGAAAAACCATACTTGTCTAAACAAGAAATAGATATAATGTTTTTAGTAATTGAAGGCACAAAATAACAGTCTTTTAAAATCAACGATAAACCAGAAGGTAAAGCTAAATGATAATCTCCTATAGCTAATGCAGCAACTCTTGCTCCATTTCCAACTCGGAGATCAACTTCACCTTTTGCCAATGTCCTACTCCTTTTGAGATCCTGCACATTTACACAAATGTGAGATCCACATCCAGTATCTAATACCCATGATGAAGAAGTAGATAAATTGACTTCTATAACAAAAATACCTGAAGCGGAAGTCACACTTCCTTTCTTTAGATCCTCCAGATATACTTTGCAGTTCCTTTTCCAATGGCCGGTCTCACCGCAATGGAAACAGTTCCCTTCCTTTGCTATCCCTCCCTTTGGCTTTAGTGCAGAAGACTTTGGCTTAGATTTAGCAAAGACCTTCTTTGCTTTCTTGTTGCCTTTGGCTTTGGCCCTTCCTTTGCCCTTATTCACAATAAGGACATTTGTGGCCTTAGTCTTCTTAGTATTTGCTTCATATGTTCTCAACATACCAAGCAACTGGGGCAGAGTCTTTTCCATATCAGTCATATTGTAATTTACTACAAATTGACTGAAGCTCTCCGGCAACGATTGCAAGATTACATCGGTGGCCAACTCTTGGTCCAATGGAAAACCTAGCTTATCCAGATTCTCAATGTACCCAATCATCTTGAGCACATGAGTTCCAACTAAGCTTCCCTCTACCATCCTGCACTGGAACAACGCTTTAGAGACGTCATACCTCTCTTGTCTAGCTTGCTGTTGGTACAACTGCTTTAAGTGTTCGATCATATCGAACGCCTCCATTTCCTCATGTTGCTTCTGAAGCTCAGAGTTCATAGTGGCAAGCATGAGGCACCCAACATCAAGTGCGTCACTCTGATGCTTCTTGTAAGCATCTTTTCAGCTCTTCTAGCTGTTAGGGGAGGTTCCTCAGTGAGCAAGGGTTCCTCTAGAACATACTGTTTCTTTTCTTGTTTGAGGACTATCCTCAAGTTCCTATGCCAGTCTAGGAAATTCGTCCCATTTAGTTTGTCCTTCTCAAGGACCGATCGCAGTGATAAAGTGCTAGTAACGTTTGTAGTTGCCATGGATATCTACAATATAAATATGCAAAATAAGTTTATGATTTAAATCATTTAACATGGTCTTATATTAAATGATACTCCCACTATTTTATTTGAAAAATATCAACCCTCGAAACTTTTAGTGGGCCAAGATCCATATTTCACTTAATCTTGAGTTAGCTTTGGCTAATCGCCCAAGACTCGGTTATTTAGGTAGACAACACTTTGTCAATTACATCACATATAATTCTTGGATAGTTGGACGAACAACACTTTGTTCAATTCATCAAATGAATTATAATCCAACCCATGCCTCTAGGTTCCCAATCCTATTGAGATAACCTAGTTAAGTCGTACCCAATTAAAGTATGACGGATATCACTTTTATCCTTTCGCGCCTTACTAAGATTGCCACGGTGCTTTGCTTTGGCAAACCCACACATGTACAATCGAAGTTATTGACGAGTACTTTTATTTGGAAGGCATCTAAAACTTAATATTTTAGAGGGATTTATTGATCTCATGATTAATTTGATAATTTAAAATATGTCCACTACATATAGTTGTATACATATCTACATATATGTGTAATACTATTATCAAACTAAAACATAAGATAAATCATGCATCAACATACATAATTAAAACGTGACATGGTTATAGCCCCTACTAATGAGTTTCTCAAGCCAATGAGAAACTCCTATGAGTCAACCTAAGGTAACTTCATAAGCACCTTCCTTTGGCTCCAATTTGTGAATGGCCTCCTCATCCCGGCACGATGCTCCATCTTCATTGATCACCATCAATAAAATAAACTACACTATTTTACAAGATATAGAATTCCTCGATTCACATTCGAGGGGAACATAGGGGAGGGATAACATTTAGAATGAAATAGAGAAAGGCACGACACGCAGGTCGTATAATAAATTACAATCATTCACAAATCCTATCTAATAGGTCAAAGGGCTATAACCACGCACCATGCTCAAACAACACATAAAGCATGCATTAACATTTAATTAATTAAATTCTAAACAATTTAAATTTAATTCTAATTAAAACTGTAAAATAATTTTTGAAAAATTATCGTACGCTCGGGACATCACATGCCACGAACTAAAGCGACTAAAACACGAACCACCATGGTTCGAACCAAAACCCACGGCTGGACCAATAGTGGGCCTAGGGTTCGAAACCCTAGCCCATGGCCGAGCCATGGTCCATGCGTCGGCTTGGGTGCGGCGCTGCTAGGGTTCAAAACCCTAGCCGCCTTGCACCATCTTGATTCTATCGAGCCAACTTGCACCTTCTCAATACTTTATCGAGCCAAAAGAGTTCAAAACCCTAGATAGTGCGACGGCTTGACCCATGCTCGAGCCAGGGTCCGAACCCTAGCTCTTAGGCGGCGGCCGAGAGGCCAATTTGACTAGGGTTCAAAACCCTAGCCACTTTGTAGCGGCGGCCGAGCCATGGTGACTAGGGTTCGAAACCCTAGCACCTTGGTGGCCTCGGCCGTGAGCCTACACGAGCCATGTTCTGGTTTTTGATCACGAATTATCATATATTTCGATCCGTCAATTATATCATATATATTATCATACGATGATCTTCACAAAATCGATTTTTCCATATCATATATGAAAATACAGTTTTAAATAGCATGCAATATTAATTCTAACATGATTAAACTATTTAACCACATAAAATCCGATATGAGCCTTGAACCTGGCTCTGATACCACTGTAAGTAACCCCATGAGCATACAACGCAGCGGAATAAAATTTTGGGATTACAAACCAGCGATCTATACATAGGGATTCATATCGGATTAGAGAATTACAAGTGTCTTACCCTTGTAGCGTGTTTGAAGCCGAATCCACGGAGCTGCACCACGTCCTACGCCTTTTCGAGTCACTAAGCAAAACTCGATTGGTTTTGCCTCAACAGTATCCACACGATCAAATCGGGTGAAGGGATGGATTAATAACACGTTGCTAGACAAGTTATTAATCCTATACACGAAGCTAACTCGATTCACAATCGAAACAAACACCAAACCATCAAGATTACTCCTCGGTTATCAAGAAATCCGAGAGCTTCTCCTTGAAGTCGGCGGCCGTGAGCTTCTCTTGTAGGTTATGATATATTGTGTAGTGTTATATCAATTGTCTTACAATTAAAACCCATGCAATCATATTAAATATAATTAATTAAAGGCTTTCTTAAAGCTTCATGGGCTTAAGCCCATGATTTAATTAATCCTTATGATTATTAATTAAGACTCCTCTTAATTATTTAATTCATCTCATGAATTTAATTTCCCTTCTCGATTTAATCTTTTGTGCGACCCGATAGGATCTCGTAATGTTGGCAGTGACATAAAATCTCATTTTATGTCGCAAGCATCGAGCGGTATCTAGCAACACATCGATGCTACCCAAATTACGAGAATGTCAATGACTCGACATAACCTTTAGAACTTGTGATAATATTAATCATGTAACTTAATCCCTTTGTCCTTTGTGTTTAGATTGAACACGAGTCATGGAATAGTCATACTCGTATATCCAATCTTTATTTCTTGATCCCCAAGTAGAACTAGAATAAACGAATAAGCTCGATATCTCATATCGACTCATTCGAGCATGGCCATGCATTTTAGTTCTCACTTGATCAAGGGCCTAACACATCTCCTGTTATATAGGAGGGACAAATCCTATCTCGATCAGTCAACATCCCTCTACATAATTCGTAGTGTATCCAATAGTCGCCTTTATAGTATATCCTGTTACGGGTAACGTTTGACGATATCAAGATACATAACTCCTTATGTTGGGATCTCTGATGATCACAAGTCGTAAGGATTACATACATTATTATCACTATGAGAATTGCATATGACGATCATATAACTATCCATGTTGCATTCTCATGGTGGGTCTGTTCAGTACATCGTTCTCTAACATGTACCCATATGTTGATTTGATATCTCATATCAATGAACAATTCATCGATCAACATATACTAGTCTCTACGTATTATCATTATCCCTTTCATGATAATACTTGACTAGGAACATCTTTAAGAATAATACAATATTATTCTAAGGACATTAACATATATATATTAATTCATAATGCACAGTTAAAAGAATAATATATAATAATGAATTGCCATTCATAAATCCATAAACATTGTATGTCTTAAACAATCATCTAATGACTTGTCTTAGGGCATATCCCAACAATTTCGTGCCATCATTCGATTTAGAATCGAGTGTGCTTCTTGTTCCGGTTTAAGAACGAGTCTAGCAACTTGTTCTTAGACTAGCCCTTCTCCCGATTTGATCGTGTGGATACCGTTGAGGCAAAACTTGATAAGTTTTGCTAGTGACTCGAAGGAGACGTTGGACGTGGTGCTGCTCCGAAGAATCTGCTCAAACACGCTACAAGGGTGAGACCTTTGATCCTTTATCCGATATGAACCCCTATGTATAGATCCGCGGTTTTAGTAATCCAAATTTTAATTCCGCTGCATTGTATGCTTGTTGGATTACTAACAAATAATTAAGAAGAGTCTTAATTAAATGATTATAAGGATTTAATTTAATCATGGGTTTGGGCCCATGAGACTTTAAGAAAGTCTTGAACCTTAATTAAATCTTATAATATAAATACAATGTTATAATTAATTGTTTAAAAACAATTTTATCAAATAACCTAGCCACTCAAAACCTTGAGCTCTCGGCCACCACAAGAGGCGTGACCTAATCGCCGCCGTCTCATAATTCTCCTCTCACGACCGCCACCGCCGTTTGCTAGGGAAAGAGATTGGTTGCCGTTAATCGGTTTTGAACCGAGAGTTTGGTTTTTGGTTCAAGAATAAGTCTAGCAACTTGTTCTTGAACGTCCCTTTCGATTTGATCGTGTGGATACCGTAGAGGCAAGATCTTGGAGGTGTTGCTCGTGACTCGGAATTCGTTGGACGTGGTGCTTCGTGGATTCTGCTCAAACACGCTACAAGTGTGAGACTCTTATGATCCTTTATCGATATGACCACTTTGTATAGATCCGCGGTTCTAGTAATCCAAAATTTTAAATTCCGCTGCGTTGTATGCTTGTTGGATTACTTACAACAATCTCTTCAAATCTTGAGCATATCGAACAAGACTTTCTAAAGATATAAATTCTGTTGCAAAGCGGGTGATTCCAGATCTAAGTAATTCACGATCCTTTGTGTAGATTTGCATTAAATTGACCACTTTATCACTGTTGTATATAAAACTTGTTATTTGATTTGCTTTGTCAATGCACTTTTTCACCTTTGTCATCTTACCGATGTCTTCAAGCATTAGATCAATGCAGTGTGCAGCACAAGGTGACCAAAACAAGTGAGGCCTTTCAATCATCATTTTCTGACCAGCAGCCTTATTTGCACTTTCACTGTCTGTAACCACATGCAAAATATTTTTCTCCCCAACGTCGTCAATTACTTTGTTCAAAAGAGATAAAAGAAAATCAGCATTCTTTTTCTTGTTGGTGCAATCCACTGAGTTATGAAATATCATGTTACGATCGCAATATATCATAAAGTTAATAATAGGATGCTTGTTACGTGTGCTCCAACCATCGCACATTATTGTACATCCATATTTGGGCCATTTTGATTTTAAAGTATGTAAATATCCAGTCATATCTTCCACCTCCTCCTGCACAAAAAACACCACCTTTTGACGTCCCGAAGAACCTTGTATTCCAGGTCCAGCCTCTGCAATGGTATTGATCATAGATTGGTAGTATGGACCACTATCCGCTGCATGAAAAGGAATGGCATTGTATATAAACCATTTTGAAATAGCTTTACCAACTTCTTTGACTTTTTCAGGAACAAACCAATTTTTAATACTCTTCTGTTTTGATGGAAACATATACGTATCAATCCCTTTCGATGGTTTTTGAGCTCCCTCTTGTACCCTAAAGCTCCGAGGTATCTGTTTTCTGAAATTGGGATTTCCACCAAGTGATGAACCGGCACCGGAACCAAACCGGTTACACATCTCATCCTCTAATGCTCTTGATTGACAACTTTCTTTCATGGCTGTTCGCAATGCCCTATTCTCCAATATCTCTAAAGCTTCTTCACTTGTAACATTTCTTCCATATCCATAATCACCTTCGCTATCACTGTCAGTGCATGAATGCTTTGTTGAATTGCATTAACTGCAATTTCTTTTTTCCTTTTTATTACAGCTCTCTCAGACTTTGAATCTTGAAGATGTTTCCGTACCATTAATGATATCTCTTTTGGAGCTTTACTACATGACTCGACATTTCCAGCAACATTTGCAATATGTTGTTTAAATCTTGTAATACCTCCGTTTACAACTTTCCCACAAAATTTGCATCGTATTGTCTTACGATTGTCTCCGATAGGTTTACCAAACTCCCAACCAATATCAACTTTTGGAGCCATTCTTCTAAACACTTAGTGGTTCACGATTTTTTGCTTTAAAAATTGTGAAAATGTAAATCTTTAGTACAATCTACTAGCAAAGATCCATTTGTTTTTCTTTAAAAACATATTTCATAAATACATTGAGGAATTTTATCTAGCTTTTCAATTGAAGAGTTGTGAACAAGAATCCAAGTAATCATAGGATAACTTAATGCACTTCATAATCCGGAAGAAGAAAGGCTACTTACCTGGAAGTTGGAAGAGAGAATTTTCTTCAATTCTTCGTTCTACATAAGTGAAAGGTGAGGCCAACATTCAATAGTGCATGTTACAATTGATTAATGTACAAAAAAAGCATTCCACCGACAGTCTGCATGCCGTGATCGATCGCGGTTTTTTCCGCGATCGATCGCGGCTTCACGTGCGTTGGGGCAGTAACAATTCGTGATCGATCGCGAAGTCCTCGCGATCGATCGCGAAGTGTTCCTGCTTCGTTGGTTGGCGGAACGTTCCGCACCGGCCGTTCCGACGCCGATTTAACGTGTTGTAACCGATTTTGGGGGTGAAAAACGCCTAAGAGTGACGATAACCTTTACAACATGCAACTCGGGAAAGGTGAGGCGCGTTCCGATACCGAAACGGCGAACCATGGATGTGAACCCCCACAGACTCTTCTTCGTGGAAAAGAATGCTTGAATATAAGGAAAATAAACTTACTTAGTGTGGCACCTTTACTTGGGCGACTGAAATTTTTGGTTTGATAATTGGTTGGGTTCTGGGGCCCTTTGTGATCGTGTTCCATATGTTCCAGATCATAAAATTCAATATTTTATAATTCATGGCAGATGGAATCACGCTCTGTTGACTCAATGGTTGCCCCAGCATTTAGTTTTAGAAGTTCTACAAAAACATCCCCCTTCTGGACTTACTTCGGATATGCCATTTTGGTCACTAAACCAATCGGAAGTGTTCTTTGTTGCATCGTGTGTCAAGATAAATCCTGATCAAGCACTTAATAGTTAAATTAGGATGCTATTAATAGTTAAATTAGCCGATAGATAGTTATAATTATAGGTACAAAAAAATCATCCAATACTTGTATGAATTCATTCATTCTGGAATAGAGAAAGTGTACAATACAATCATTCTTCTTCGGCGATTAATCGAATGTGATAATATGAGTTCATCTTTTCTTTCAATATTGAGCAATATTGGATTTTACATGGTATCAGTTAGCCAGCGATCTATGCTTCATTCTTCCCCACAATTTCTTTTTTGTTCTTTCTGTTTTTCTTTCTCCTATTTTCTTCAATGGCAACCCCTACATCGAATTCAGATGATACCGCTCGTAATTCAATGACGGCACATTTGTTTATCCGGCAGAGGATTATTCTTCACCATTCTTCCTCCATCACGGTGACAATCCTGGTGCTCTTATTATGGGAGAAGTCTTCAATAATGAGAATTACATTTCTTGGTCAAAATCAGTACAAATGGCTTTTAGTGTAAAAAATAAATAATCTTTTCTTGATGGTTCACTCACTTGTCCATATGTTTCTTCGCCCATTTTGTATCTTGCATGGACTAGGAAAATAACCTTATCTTGTCTTATCTTGGCTTCTTAATTCAATTTTGTAAAGAGATTTGTCAAAGTCTATTATATTTCACATCTGCTCATGAGGTTTTGGTAGAATTACGAACCCAATTCGCCAAAAGCGATGGTCCTCGTGTATTCCAGTTAGAGAAGCCTTTAAGTTCTATTCAACAAGGATCTCAATCTATAACCCAATATTACAATTTTTTTAAATCTATTTGGGAAAAGAATATGTGAGTTATAGGCCAATTTTCATATGTCATTGTGGTGCTATGACAAGCTGTTCTTGCAATATTCTCGAGTCCCTTTCGAATGCACAACAAATTGATAGTGTGTTAAAATTCCTCGTCGGTTTACATGACTCTTTGGTCCTATTCGAAGTCAAATATTTCTTTTGTGATATCGAGAAATTCTTTGTGTTAATCCCGGATTGATTATGATCCTTAATGGATTTTTGTAGTAATTAGATAATTACGGTGTTAAGACTCCCGGAGATTTTATTCCGGTATCGGGGTCGTTGGGCCAAAGGGTTGAGATTTATTCTCATTAAGGTGATAAACCTTGAAAATTATGGTTGTAGTGGGATCTGGGATCTGGGAGCTTTGGATTGAGGTTGGTAATGAAAATAGTGAGTGGGAGATAATTATTGAACACATATGAATTTTAAAAATCAGGGTGCGAGTATTTGCAACTCGGGTTTTTGGAGCCTTGATACTATATATACAAAGTAGACTCGGTGTTCAATCAGTTGCATTTCGTTTCTCTCTCTCTCTCCCTCATGTTTCCTTTCCCTTCCCCTTTCCCCTCCTTTTTTCCTCTTGGAGCAAAATCGAGCAAGGCTCGATCTCGGAGCGAGATTTCTCAAAGATAATTTGGTAATCTTCTTCCCCTCGCATTTACCTTATTTTTGATTGTAATGTTGTAGTGTTTGAGCATGTGTAGAGTTGGGTATGAGTTTGTGGATTTTTTGAGATTTTTGGTTGTTGTGTTTTGGTAAGGATTTATGGTTCCTTGTTGAGATTTTGGGGTGTATTAGGTGTTGGGATTAATTTTCTGGGGGTTTTAGCTTGTAAAATGCCATTTTTGACTGTTATAGAGCTCGTCGATGGATCGGAAATGGGCTCGATCGATCGCGCGTCGTTAGCAGAATTTGACGACGATAAACAGTTTGCTCGATCGATCGAGAAGGTCGGGCGACCGATCGAGAAGGTCGGGCGATCGATCGAGAAATCTGCTCGGTCGATTGAGCGAAGACAAATTTGGGCATAAAATTTCTGGGGATCTCTATCGATTGAGTACCCTTGGCCGATCGATCGGGAGGCCATGTATTGTGAAAAATATTGTCTTGTTGTGGAATTGATGCATGCTTTGCCTGAGTCTTTTAAATGGTTAATCATCATGGTTGATGATGTATTTGGAGGTTGCATGCGTACTTGTGTATGTGTTTGTGGGCACGATATTAATTGTGAGTTATTAATTGTGTTTAGCAAATAATTCACTGGATCTCGGGGCAATGGCAAGGGTTGGCTCTTGCTAATTGGATATAAGGTACGTGTAACGTACGAGCATAGTTAGATATATTATTGCCATGTGCATGAAAAATATATTGTTGTTGCAATCATTGTGATGTGCATTGAGGATTATGTGGTGCCGCTGTTGAGCGAGCAATGATTAATGTTGCCGCTGTTGAGCGAGCATTGGATTGTGATACCGCCGTTGTTGAGCGAGCGATGGGACAGGATGTGGGGAAAATGCGAAATAATTAATTGAGTTGTTTATGATTTCTGTAATCATTAGTGTAATGATTTAATCATATTTCATTATGAAATTGACATGGTAAGAATAGACATAGTTAATCAATGTATGATTAACCGATTTTGAAAATTTGATGGTTTTGGTTATCGTGAGAACAGGAACAACACGGAGAATCCCATATAATAACGATACTATACATGGAGTATCTTACATTTACAGTTTTATATTCTGTAAACTATGAATTGTGATATTGCGGTTATTGAGATGGTGTTATTGGTATGCTCACCCGTGGGGGGGGGGGGGGGGCTGTTTATGTTGGGACAGGTGAACAGGCGCAACATTGGCTCTGGAGTTGAGTTCGGGCTGTAGATTGGGAATGCTCCCCGGGCTGATGTACCAATATTGGTAGTGAGTAGTATGCTTTATACATTAGATACACATTCATTTATTCAATGCTCGTCTGTGAGCATCTAGATGTGTACATGGGCTGTATAAATATTATGAGTTTTTTCTCTTTTCATTTATGTCTTGCATGCAATTAATTAATGGAATTGCATGATGAATTGAGAATGTGAGATTGTTGCATTATGTAGTGTATACTAGTGTTAGTTGGATTGTATTGGGAATTGAATGAGAAAGGGGTTAATGACAAAAAATTTATAGTTGTCAGTGCATTGCTAGTGAAGCATGTATAAGAATTCCCAAATGGCATGAATGTATACACTAATTCAGGTGATAATGCACTAATAATGGGTTAAGGTAGCGAGGGTCTTACATTAGTGGTATCAGAGCAGTGGTTTGCTCTTTGGACTGTTGAGGGCCTAAGAATGTGTGGATAGAAATGAGTAGCGCATAGTTTATGCATGGTTGTAGTTAGTGTTGTGTGACACAATTATTTTGCATATGCCCATCTATGATATGAGATCATAAATGAAATATGTTATTGTTAACCATTGTGGTTGCATGATCGTACGGAATACGATGTGAATGGTATATATGGAAATGATTTGCATTTTATGTATAAGTGCTAAGAAATCTGATTTTGTAGGAAAATCAGGGAATGAGAAACGTGATGCACTGTCTGATGACAGAGAATGATAGACAGTGTGTGGTCGTCAATAGGTGACGGAAGATGATGTGATAACCAGGCATGATTGCAATATGATTATGAGGATATAGGTAAAAGTATAGTTTTTTTTTCCAATTTTTATCGACGAGGGGTAGTTCTTGAGGAAATCAATCCCTGTTCGAGAAGAAAAATAAAGAGCCCGATCTCTTTCTTATTTAATTGAAAAAAGCAGTGAAAGAGCTCAGGAGTAGGAGTAAAGCCCAAAAAGGAGAGAACTATGAAGCAGCCTGCCAACAGCCTATAACTATTGGGGAACAGTTGACTGAGATAAACGGAGAAATAGGAGGCTACTTCGACAAAAAGGGGGGGGTATAGGAAAGCGAAGACCTTATCAGAGTTAGTCTATATAAAAAGGAAAATAGCCTTTAGGGGGCAAGTGGGAACGAGATCCCGAAGGGGAGCAATAATAGAACTCCCCTCAGAAATCTCCCACTTAGTACGAATGTTAGTCAGATGCTGATCTGATTTAATCCCAGATTCAAAAATTTCGAACCAAAGAATGTGGGCCTTCCCTAAATCTCGCTCTGTAGCAGCTCGCTCCTCGTCTCTACGAGCAGCTGAGGCAGCGAAAGAGCTGAGTGTCTCCTCGCTATCAGAGGAGAGGGACTAATAACACCCTCCTCATTGAACTTTTCTATCGCCTTTAACGAGAAGTCATCTGAAGAAGAAGCCATACTTGATAGATAGAAGCTGGAGGTTATCAAAGAAAAGTTGTCGTCTAGTGCTAGCTCGGAAGCAGAATGCATCAAAGTGAAATAAATGAAAAGAGTTATAGATAGGACCATGTGAATAGTCGTTAAATCGCGCCATCCGAAATAATTGAATGGACGGTTATAAATATGCCTCGGGAAACGAAACGTCGCACGGCATTTGAAATATTTTAAGCGAGAAAAAAGAGCGGCAAAAATCCCTGAGCAGGTCAATATTAGGATTTTACCCGAAGACAATAAAACAAGACTTCAACGATCTCGTCTTGCTTTACTTCAATGGGGTGATGTGATGTCATATGACATATTGACATTCTCGGGTAAAATCCTCTCAAGAACCGAACCGTCATGTACCGCACAGAGTGGTACCGAACAGGATGAATACCGAGCACATGGTAGCCGAAAGGTGTTAAACCCTCATCGGGATTCTAGTCAAAGATTAGCAGAAGACACGGTGATAACCAACAAATTAAACGGCGATGATAAATGTGCATTAATGGGGTGCAGATTTTTCGGACATACTCGCCACATTACCGCCACAATCTAAGGAGATGGGTTCCTAAACTTTCCCACCAAGTAAACACATGAATCGAGCCTATAAATACCCGCTGAGAGTCTCATTTGAAGGGTTGGACTTTTTATGCATAAAAGACTCCGAAGAGAGCATACATATTCTGTTCGGTCATCTCTGTTATTTTTTCAGATATTCTTGTGTAATAATTCTGTGGACATATATTGTATCAAAAGTCCTGTAATAAATCGAGATTGTGATAGTACAAATTATACTGGACTAGGTCCCGTGGTTTTCCTTCAATTCGAGGGTTTTTCACGTAAAAATCTTGGTGTCTTTCCTTTATTTTTCATAAACACTTGATTCTACCAAATACGTAAAAATAAGGAAAGCATCATATACGAAAGAAACCAAACCTAATAATAGATAGACGAAAGAAACGTGTATAATGAATCGAAAATGAAAAAAAGTTGAAATCGATCCATAAATATTTTGAGAGTTTCAATCCAAATACAGTACAAAACCAAACCCTCCCGAAAGCGAACAAAACCATATTATTTAATTTTTAAACAAACTATTTATTATCATTTTTTAAGAAACTTTCAAATTCTGGATTTAATTTTTTACTTTAAATAAATAAAAATATTACGAAAAAGAAATAATAATACTCATAATAAGGTTTTCCATTTGAACCCAGCATAGATCGAACGCAAACATCATATTATATTATTGTTGTTGTTATTATTATTTGTTTGATCTTATTTAAATAATTTGACCTAATAACTTTTCATTTTTATAAAATCTCAGCATTTGAGGACCATTCCACAAAACGCAGAACCTAATCACTCTACAAAGTTGATATGAATAAACAACCAAGTTAAAAAAAAATTGCAATTTAGGCTTAGGTTGCATTTGGATGGAAGGATTTGATTTGGAGGATATGATTTTTTTATTTTTTTTAGGGGAAGGGGGAGGACTCGAACCCGAGACATTTACATTGGGAAATAGATGACAACCACTATGTCAAGACATTGTTGTCATTTGAAGGAAATGATTTAAAAACTAATCATTTAATATTCATAGGTTTGAAATGACATGTAATATGTTGAAATTTTAAATCTTTACAAAATGCAAAGAAAGATGTATTGAAAAAGAAAGAAATTTGAAATATCTGGTTTTTACACAAACATAAATGTGAAGAATTTGAAATCACTCATTTCAAATTCTTCAATCCAGACACAACCTTATATAAGTTTAAATAGGCAACACATTTTATATAAATTTCATTTAGGAGATATAAAAATAATCTATCTTATTTTATTTTCCCCCCAAAAATAAGTAAATAATTCTAGTTGACAACAAGGTTTTGGCTTAGTGATTGTCATCTATTTCCCAAAATAAGAGGTATCGAGCTAGAGTCCTACCCCTCCCCCTAAAAAATTAAAAAAATTCTATTTGGAACACCCTCGTACTTTTGTTTTTGGACTTTATTTTCATAATTATTTAATTTAAAAATATATCTTTTTCATCCTTATTGTCAACCAACTACATATATTTTCTTATTACTTATAAATATTATATATTCTTTATAATTTGAGTAATCTATATCATCAAAAATATTTCATATAAAATACAATTCATGAATTATAATATTTATGTATATATTGATTTTATATAGTTATATGTTAGTTTAATATTTATTATCATACGTTTTACCATTTTAATTTACTTTGTATGATTTCAAAATAATATATAAAAATAAGATACAACTTATACATATCTTTCAATCATCTCAACAATAAAAAATCATTTTTGACTATTTCTCCAAACAGACTTATTTTTATTTTTAATACAACAAAATTTGAACTTCCAAATAAACACTAATTTCCAAAAAAATACATAAAAACTATTTCTCCAAAAAACAAACAAAAAAAAAAAAAAAATTGAAACAAAAGTAAGAAAAGCAACACGCCAATACCATCACTTTTACGGACTCATGTAAATTAGTTATTTTTAGGATAATCAACAAAAGGATGGCACATGTTATACATACACTAACTTCACCTTTGCAATCCCATTAATGAAGGTTTCAAGCACAAGATGCATTAAGCTTTGCCCACTTCCAAACATAAAACTTGAAGGAAAAAAAGTAGAGAAATCCTCAAGAAGAATCCAAAAGTACATACACGAGAGAACTGAATGCAAAAATAAGGTTCACATACGACTTAACAAATCGCTGCACGATTCCATCCTGGGTGTTTTTTAGCAGTTACAATTTAGTAACAGTGAAGTTTTTGTGCATCTGCACGCTCCCTCGCAAGAGTGAACCGAATCGTATATTGGATTGATCGCTCAATGAATATGCTTCTTATGTGCAGACACGTAGTGGCGTATGACTTCCATTGCCAACTGATGAGCATTCTTATCTTGGAGTCTTGCAAGAGCATCCATGGCTTCAAAGGTCTCCTTGTCCGCAAAGAGTTTCAAGTTATAGCGCGAAGTTGATAGTGGTATTCCTTCCCATTTATCCACCATCCCCAAAAGCTTCTCCTTTCCCTGGACAATGATTTTAGGTCACTTGAATTCTTGAAATAGCAATCAATTCATATTCAATCAGATAATATGACCAGCGGAGCCAAAGGGTATTATTGTCATTTACACAAAAATAGGATTTCACTATCTAAATTTTTTCGATTTTCAACTCAGTTTCCTGGTTCAGCCGCTGCGAAATATGGGCTAAGCAGATTCTTGAAAATGTTTTGAGCTAATGTAATTTTGTAGCCTTGTATTATCATGACTCACCATGCGAACTGTGAAGTCACCAAATGATTCTTTAGAGAGTCGTTTGCGTTTCCAGTAGTAAAATAGAGGTTCAAGAACTTCCTCAAGATTATGAAGCTTAACCTTATCCTTGAACGCTTTTGCTAACGACGTTTGGTTTGGATTTCCACCAAGCCATATCTGTACCACAGATGTAGTAGCACTTGTTTCGATGAAAGAATTTCAGGATTCAGTTACATCAATGTGGTGACTTAGTTTACCTGGTAACTATTTGGGCCATCACCAACCAACCCGAGCTCAGCCATGTACGGTCTAACACAACCATTGGGGCAACCTGTTATCCTTATTACCACGGATTCATTATACTTGAGACCAATCTGAAATGAGAATGGTTTTTTATCGACAAGCCTCAAATCACAACTCGAGTTGTTGTATTGGAGTTTCTGTGTATTTTACGTTTATACTGGTGAAAAGAAAGAGGTGGAAGATTTACCTTCTCAAATACAGCTCGAATTCTCTTCAAGATGTCAGGTATTCCTCGTTCAGCTTCTGTAATAGCCAATGGACAAAGAGGAAAAGCTGGGCATGCCATTGCTGTCAAGTTGAGAGGATCTACAAACCTTGGTTGCTGTTCAAATAAAAAAATTGTTTATATAGCCTCCTCAGAACTAAAAAAAAAGGTGTCACAGATTTCGAATGCATCTCCCTTCCCACTGTCTTCTTGCTTCAGACCAGACGTGTTTTTAGATGAAATACTGGATATTCAGTTGCACAAGCTAGATTGGAACATTGTAATTTTGGAATTCACAAATGTATTAGTACGTTCCCAGGTATGAGACACTTGTCAGTATCTGAATTTATAGAGCTACTATGTTCATGAATTAAACGATTGCCAAATATAACGAGACAAATAGCTGGTTTTTGCCAAACACAGGACAAATACTCTTAAAAATTTTACAGCGAAGTGTATATAAAAGCTAAATTCTAAATACGTTGTACCAGTAGACCACCCTGAGCAAGAGCTGTAGTGATGGGGCGCTTCCATGCTTGCCGGATGTCACACAAGATAATATTCTGGTTTGGTGTGATACGAACATTCAAATTATACTTCTCAATAATTTCCCTTAAAACTGTCTTCGTTGTTCCCTTGACTCGGCCGTTATCCACATGAAGACCACAAAATAAACCACCATCTCCCTGTAAAACTAGCATTTGAACAATCAATTACGGAAAACACCAGTCACTTGATAGAAGGATTTAAAAAATCACATGATGGCGAAGATAAAAAAAACTCTCGTTATAGCTTATAGCTTCGTGTCTTGAATTGTCAAGCTAACCTGCTCATGCCATCCCAGATAGCTTTTAAATTCCCACTCGGGTAACTCATGGCAAGGTTTAAACTTCTTCCCATAGTATTGCTCGATCACACCTCTGAACTTTTCGATCCCCCATGAACTAAGTAAGTATTTCATTCTACTATACTTTCGATCATCTCTTCTTCCATTTTCTCTCTGTGTGACAGCAATAGCCTTGACTGCATATAATATATCGTGTGTCGGCACATAACCCAATGGTTCTGCCAATCGAGGGAAAGTAGATTCCAACCTATGTGTTCTTCCCATCCCACCACCAACCTGCAAATATTATCATTTACAACCACCAGGTCTCAGAAAATAGCAACTACTAATTTCTGTGTTTAAAAAAAAAAAAGAAAAGAAAAAAGAGATGTTTACATATATGTTAAAGCCATGTGGCTCCCCATCAGCATTAGATACAACGACAACTCCAATATCATTCGTAAAAAGATCCACCGAGTTGTCTGTCGGAACAGTGACCGCAATCTTGAACTTTCTTGGCATGAACTGCGGTCCATAGATGGGCTCAGGCGAATCAGGAAAATTTGTACCATTGGAGTTATCGTTCCGAGCCTTCACTACTTCTGATGATTCGGCGGACATGAATTGTTCTCCATCCACCCACATATCGTAATAAAACCCCGACTGTGGGGTTAAAAGTGCAGCAATGTCTTCCGCAGTTTTCTGTGCTAAAACATAATCTTTTCTTAAAAATGGGGCCGCCGGGGCAAGGACATTCCTATTGAGATCACCACAAGCACCAAGAGTCGAGCCCATGCTCTTAATGATTGTACTCATAACTGTCTTAAGATCTTTTTTCAAGACACCATGGAGCTGAAACGTTTGCCTGGTCGTCAAACGAAGTGTTCCAATCCCGAACTGATCAGCTAGATCATCCATAACCAGATAGAGTTTGTTTGAAACTTTTCCACTAGGGTTCTTTGTACGAAGCATAAACGAGTAAGACCTTGTGCCACGTTCATCTCGATTATACTGTTGATAGCTACCATGAAACTTGATTATTTGTGTAGCAGCTTCATTCACATTTGGCAAATCAGTTAACAACTCCTCGTTGAGAGGATATCTTATGAATTTACTGTGCTCTTTAACGATTTCGACCTTACTGCGTTTATGCTCGACTGAAGTATCTGGTTTAAGAGGCTGCAAAAAATCATAAAATAATAAATGCATGCATTAACTGCATCGAAGTCAAATCAGTTGGAAAGAAGAATGATCCCACAAAAGCAGAGGTAAGAAAAACGAAGTAAGATAAGTCAGATTAAATAAAAAACAAGTCGCGGGACAAATATAATCAATACGTTGTTTAATACATGAATCAAGATTGTCATTACTTGAAATGCTAAGTCTTGCAAATAAAGTGAGATCATTACATATACGCTAAAACAGCGTCTGGAAATTGGCTTGCAGAACAAAAGTATAATCAATAAATTGCTCAGTACATGAATCAAGATCATCATTTCTTGAAATGCAAAAGTACTGCAATAATGAAGCGAGATCAACACATAAACTCAAACAGCAGCTGAAAATTCACCCGATTGGATGAACGAATATTACAATGGTAATGTATAGCGCAGAGTACATTACAACAATTTGGAACAGAAAAAATATATAAAATAACACCATATCATCATGAAAACAGTATTCATATATGCAGTAATATCTAATGTATTACAACCCAGCATGATCGAAACAGGAATGAACTACATCTTGTAATTGTTTAGAAAAATTACACAAATTTGAAATTTTTCCATGAAGTAGGCGGGCAGCAACCTCCCCTTTTCTCGAGTGTCACTGGCAATGTAATTATTCTTACTTTCATCAACCAAAAACAAAAATTAATTGCACGCAATTTACATCCACTCCCCAAAACAAAAAATAATAATAATAATATATTTATTCATGAACTTAAAGAGTAAAAACTCCCACCTTTCAAGGAATTAGTTTTGCATAAGGTAACTCAACCCAAAAAGCGAGGATGAACAATCTATAAACTTCGTAAAGGAAAAAAATCCAAAATACGACAAACCCCTAGCGTAAATGGCAGAAATAAGAGATCCTTTACAGAACAACGACTATTGAAAAACAAAAAAAAACGAATTGCTACCGTGGAAACAGCTTTAATGGTAGTGGCCAAACCGACATACGAAGGGGATGATGCGCGAGAAACTTGGGGGAATGTTTGGGGGAATTTTGTAAGCAGAATCAAACTGGATGCGTTCTTTAAGCCACTAAAGCTTCTAGCAATCTGCAGCTTCGGATCCTTGGCGATTGCCGCGTTAGCTGCCCCAAACGACGTCGTCATGCTGGGTAAAACACTCCCTTCCACACGCACAAAAAAAAAAACCTTGTATCAGAAAAGGGAAGGTAGGGTTTCGATCGATTGCGTGATATTTTTGGTTGAAATTGCAGTAGAAATGACGATGAACCGGAGGTTACGAGTGGGTCACGGACTGTAATGTGGCTGACACGAATTGCAGTTTGTGTTCTTTTTTTCTTTGCTCTTCCACGCTCTCCATCCACGCTTGTCCGGCACGCTTAATATTAATTTAGAGAAAATTTCGGGCCGATATCATTAAGTAAAAGGTTTTTCGGCCCAGTCATCCAATAAAAAGTTCTTTCAACTAAGTCCATTTTTGAATACAATGACCAAACTAACCACACTTATGAAAATACTCTACAGCGCATAAATAATTTTTACATGCACCGCGAGAATAATTTTAAATGCACCGAATGACTCATTTTCACATGCACCGAGTTAGTAATTTTACATGCACCGCATGACTCATTTTCACATGCACCGAGTGAGTAATTTTACATGCACCACATGAGTCAATTTTTACATGCACCGAGTGAGTAATTTTACATGCACCGAGTGAGTAATTTTAGTTGAAAGAAGATTTTTTGGGGTGATTTAGTTGAAAGATGTTTTAAAAAGTGATACATTCTTGTAATTTCCTCATTAATTTACCTCTGGGTCTGGAGTGGGTTCAAAAATCAATGGTAGGAATTCTGATTAGACGTGCAGTTATAAAACGATCGTGGCCCGGTTCGTAATTGGGTCATAGGATCGGTTACTCGTTGACCCGGTTAGATGATTCTGAATCTTAACCGGCCCGCCACTGTACGGGCCGGTTACGGTTCAAGGATAATCGACGGTTCCACGATTTTTTTAATTATTTATTATTTAAAATTAAAGTGTGTTGATGAAGATTCGAACTTTTGAGTTCTATAATGTATATACAGCTTCTTACCATTAAGCTATTGTCTTGATTGTTTTATTTTAGATAATATAATTATATTTACTAAAAGATAATATATATTATATGTGTAATACAATTAACTATTTTATATTGCAAATAAAAATTATCTAAAAAATATGTTATGCTCTTAAATAAAAATTATATGTGTAATACAATAAATATTATAATAATGAAGCAAATTATTACAAAATAAATATATTATATACATTTTAATTATTATACAAGCACTTTATGTTCATTATTTGATTTACATTTTATATATAATAATTAAATAAGTATATTTTAGTTTATCACAATATGACTTACAATAGAAACTCGATAGTAATATTTTGATTAATTAATAAAATCTTTTAATAGTTACTTATATTGATTTGGGAATAACGTATTGAATTGATAATTCATTAACTTTATATTATATAAATTAATAACTTCTAACTTATAATATTTATGATTAATCAATGAAATAATCATAAAAATAACTTTACTGACATTATTTCTTATTTATATTGATAGTGAATAAATCTCATTACTGAATTTTTTTAACATAAAAAGAACTTTTGTGTTTTTCTATAGATAAATAACAAATAATTCATTGTTATATTAGTCAATTTCATATGTAATTAGTACCATAATTGTAAATGTTTCATGCCAATATCATTTGTAATTAGTACTAAAGTTGTATAAGCTTCATACCAATTTAATATGTAATTAATACCAAAATTGTAAATGTTTCGTATCAATTTATTTTGTAGTTAGTACCAAAGTTGTATATGTTTCATACCAATTTCATATGTAATAGTACCATAATTGTAAATGTTTCATACCAATAGCATTTGTAATTAGTACCAAAGCTGTATATGTTTAATACCAATTTCATATGTAATTAGTATCATAATTGTAAATGTTTTGTATCAATCTCTTTTGTATTAGTACCAAAATTGTATATATTTCATATCAATTTCATATATAATTATTATCATAATGGTAAATGTTTCATATCAATATCATTTGTATTTAGTACCAAAGTTGTATATTTTTCATACCAATTTCATATGTAATTAGTATCATAATTGTAAATGTTTCATACAAATATCATTTGTAATTAGTATCAAATTTGTATATGTTTCATACCAATTTCATATATAATCAGTGCCATAATGGTAAATGTTTCATACCAATATCATTTGTAATGAGTACCAAAGTTGTATATTTTTCATACCAATTTCATATGTAATTAATATCATAATTGTAAATGTTTCATACCAAACTCTTTTGTAATTAGTACCAAAGTTATACAAGTTTCATACGAATTTCATATGTAATTAGTATCATAATTGTAAACGTTTCATACCAATATCATTTGTAATTAGTACCAAAGTTGTATATTTCATACCAATGTCATATGTAATTAGTATCGTTAGATAATCAGATTCAATCAATTAAAATGTTGGGAAAAGATTTCTAAGTTTTGGTGATTACAAATACCTACTGGATAAAGACACCTACCGGATGTTGAAGTCTTACCGGGTGATAAAGACCAACTGGATGAACACCTACCGGGTGAAGACACCTACTTAATGTTGAAGTCTTACCGGGTGATAAAGACCAACTGGAATGAACACCTACCGGGTGAAGACACCTACCGGATGTTGAAGTCCTACCGGGTGATAAAGACCAACTGGATGAACACCTACCGGATGTTGAAGTCCTACCGGGTGATAAAGACCAACTGGATGAACACCTAGACACCTACCGGATGTTGAAGTCTTAACGGGTGATAAAGACCAACTGGATGAACACCTACCGGGTGAAGACACCAACCGGGTGACAGACATCAATTGGATGGCTACCAACTGGATAGACATCAACTGGACAGACATCAATCGGACAGACATCAACTGGATGGCTACCAACTGGATAGACATCAACTGGACAGACATCAACCAGACAGTCTCACACTGAAAAAGACATCAACTGGTTACTAGATGATGAACGACCAGTTGAACAAAGAAAACCAGCAGAAGTTTAAACATCCAGTAAGAGCACTAAGAAACGAGACAAAATAAGTACAACATTCTCTGACAAAGGTACAACAGAGCGGCGCACCCTGCTGTAAAGTGTAAACCAAGTCTTCTAGTGAATCCTTCCTGCAAAGGAAGAAGGGGAGACGTAGAAGCGTTGTGCTTCGAACTTCCAGAAACAATACTTGTGTCATTTGTTTATCGCTTATTTACTACTCAGTTTTATTTCTCACAAGTCCAGCAGACGTATTCCGCACTACAATCAGTGTCTGCTAACTTTCCTGATATTGAGAAGCAACTGTAACACTTAACAGTTTACAGTTAACCCGAGATAAATCGAAATTGAATCTAGTATTTATTCAACCCCCCCTTCTAAACACTACCCCGATCCTAACATAAAATGACATTATCTTATTTGTGGTCCCGTCGAGTTTGATGAAACAATGGGTAAGTTTTGTAAGGTTAATGGCATGCGACCTAGAAAATTTCCACTAGATATACCCACACGTTAGAACTCAACATATAAATTGCTAAATGATTCATATGAATATAGAGAGTTAATGATAACTTAAAAAGTTCAAACCTTCCTTTCCCCCTTTACCCCCCCCCCCCCCCCCCCCCCTCTTACATTTCCTTTGTTCTTTTTTATGATTCTTTTATAGTAATTTTTAAATTTTTTTAATTTTAATTTTAATTCTTCTAATTTAAAAAATATAAGGGTCGAACCGTAACCGGAACCGTCTACGAAGATTAATGTTAAAGGTCGAGCTCTTTTGAACCGTCGGTTCTGAACCGTCGACCGGCCGTTCACGAACCGTGGTCATGTCTAATTCTGATTGATTGTTCGGATTCAAATAAAAGCTGAAATCAAAATCAAATAATCTTGTTATGCATATACTCGGGTGGACACAGACCCTACCAAATATCATAAATGATCCTGAATCGATTTGTGGTCAACAGATCGATTAATCAGGTTAGCTATTAGACGGGTCGGACTCGTAACTGACATGTCTATAGACCGGCAAGTTAAGTGTCATAATTTTCGAACCCTTGAACCGGCGGTTCACGACTTTATTTTAATTTTTTTTTTACATTTTTAAATTTAATATAGTGTAGATTTTATCTCATGACCTTCGACTTGAACAATTAGCTTCAATCAATAAGCTATAAGAGTCTTGTTGATCAAAATAGAATGTTATAATTTATATATATTAATCAAACAAATATATCTAACACATTTTGATTATTTGAGTTTGAATTTATTTCACGTTATTTTATGATTACTCAATGGAGGAAACAAATTCAAATACAACATACAGTTTTCCGAATTTTAATAAAAAAAATTTGAATTTTTTTTTAAAAATAAGGTTCAAACCGAAACTGTAACTGACGGTTCATGGATTGTAACCGGAACCGTCAACGAAGGTTAAAGTTAAGGGTCGAGATTTTTTGAACCATCGAATCAGCTTTTCTGAATCGTCTAACTGACAGTTCTGAACTGTGGTCAAGTGTAGGTGGATGTAGGGCGGACGAATTTAAAACAGACCCCCATTCATTAGATAGAGAAGATCACCAAAATTGTGTGTGAACTTATTTCGATTCCAAGAGCTTGGATGGAATCCTCTAATTGAATTACTCATTCAACGGCATTTTTTCTATTATGTCTTAAAAATGACTTGAACCTCTACGCTCTTTAACACGAGATCTTGAGTCTCACGTGTCTATCATTTCACCATTAAGACATATTCAAATGCTTAGATATTGTTTCAATTCCATACCACAGTTCCTAATATTTTCATTACGGATTTTTACCAATTCGATTTAAAATACACTCAGTTAAATTTAACAATTAGGAGAAAACTAACACTATTTTTGAGGTAATCAAATTATTTACTGGAAAATTATGCATAAAATATTGTGAATATTATTTTTTTTACTAAAACATGAACAAAGACAAGGGTAAAAAACGTGTCTTTGTATAACTACAAGATTTTAATATTAACATTACTATATAGTTTCAATTATGTTTCCAATTTATTCTTTGGAATCAGAAACCGTAAGACCTAGGTTCAAGATCCAGTTTTGAAATCAAAATTGGGAAATAGTTTTGTTTTTGTTTTTTCCTGATATTGGGAGGTGGATTTTATAAATATTTTTTCGCCACTATCCGGACTCGAACTCAAAACGTTTCAAAAAACTTTATCATTCAACTAAGATTGAAAGCTCAAAATAATTTTGCTTTGAACTGTGAAAGATGTTCCAATTTCGGTTAATAGTCGTAATCTGGTCATTTCATCCGTATATGTCACAGCAGAAAATAAATGAAAGAAAAAATAACGCATTGCGACAACGGTAAAAAATTGTGTTTGAATTGATGTCGTCATCTTACATAGTGATATTAGTATGTCGCCATATGAGATGACAACACCAATTAAAACACATTTTTTATCGTTGTCGCAATGCGCTATTTTTTCTCATTTATTTTTTGGCTGTGACACATATATCTAACTTAGTTTTCCTTTCTCCGACAATATTTTTAGAAGCAAAGCAAATTATTTTCATTTTTACAAAGCTTTGTTCACAAAACAGATGCATCATTATCAACAAATGCAGGTTCGTCATTACCAAAAAATTAATAGATAAATTATGTTATTATATTTTAATATAATATCGATATTCTAACTTTTTATAATTCGGTTAATAAGTAAAATTTAGGTGTGATTTTTTTATTATTTATTTTTATATATTAATTTTAATAATTTCTAAATTTCGTCTTTCTTTTTAAAGATGTCAATTAAAGTTTGTTGTATTTGGGAAGACGATATACTACAAGATTCGGAATCTGTTAGATATGAGCGTGGTCCATCAAGATGGCCCAATTGTACTTCACCTTCATACTCAAAGCGTCAGATGACAACAGGAAGTCAAAGTATCTACATGTACCGGTGATGTATCTACATCAAAGTCATATCCCAGATGACAACAGGAAGTCATCATGGTTGATAGCTGAATAACATCCTCCGCGGTATACTTCACCTTCATACTCAAAGCGTCAGCTGTCAGGTTCGCCTTCCCCGGATGATACTATATCTCACAGTCATAGTCCTTGAGCAAGTGCATCCATCTCCTCTGCCTCATATTTAGCTCCGCTTGGGTGAATAAGAACTTCAAGCTCTTATGGTCCGTATAAATGGTAAATGAAGTACCATATAGGTAATATCGCCAAATTTTCAAGGCGAAAATGATAGCCGTCACTTCCAAATTATGAACTGGGTATCTGGTCTCACGAGGCTTCAACTGCCTCGAAGCATAAGCCACCACGTGCTTATCCTGCATCAGTACACAGCCCAAACACTGCAGTGATGCATCCTTGTACAAAGCAAACCTCTCGTTCTCCGAAGGAATCACTAATACAGGTGTTGTAGTCAACCGGTGCTTCAACTCTTGGAAGCTTTGATCACATGCCTCAGACCACAAGAACGGAACTCCTTTCTGAGTCAACTGTGTCAACGACTTAGCGATCTTAGAGAACCCTCGACGAAACGTCGGTAATAACCCGCTAAACCAAGAAAGCTCCGGATCTCAGGCACAGATGTAGGCGCAGACCAATCCATCACTGCCTCTACCTTCCTGGGATCCACAGATACCCCATTACTAGAGATCACATGCCCCAAAAACACCACGCTGCTCAACCAAAATTCACACTTGCTGAGCTTGGCGTACAACTGATTGTCCCTAAGAATCTGAAGCACTGCTCTCAAATGATTCTTGTGCTCTTCCTCACTCGGAGAGTAGATGAGTATGTCGTCAATAAATACTATGACGAACTGATCAAGGTATGGTTGGAATACTCGGTTCATCAAGCTCATAAAGACAGCCGGGGCGTTTGTCACTCCAAACGGCATGACCAAAAACTCATAATGACCATAACGGCTCTGGAATGCTGTCTTATGCACATCTTCCTCTCTAACTCGAATCTGATGGTACCCCGACCTCAAATCAATTTTACTATACAACCTCGTGCCCTGCAACTGATCAAACAAGTCATCGATCCGCGGAAGAGGGTATTTATTCTTCACTGTGGCCTTGTTCAAGTGTTGTAATCGATGCACAGACGCATCGATCCATCTTTCTTTTTCACAAATAATACAGGCGCACCCCAAGGCGATACGCTGGGGCGTATGTAACCCTTGTCAAGGAGTTCCTGTAGTTGTTCTTTCAACTCCCTTAACTCTGTCGGTGCCATCCTGTAAGGGGCACGAGAAATAGCGGGTGTTCTCGGTAGTAATTCAATCCCAAACTCGACTTCCCTAGCCGGTGGAAATCCGGGAATCACCTCCGGGAATACATCGGCAAACTCCGCGACTACGAGTATATCCTCGACCCTTAACTCTTCCTTCTTTTCAGCAACATCAATGGCATAAATAAGATAACCCATATGCCCACGTTCCAATAACTGAGCCATCTTGATAGCCGATATCAATGGGATTTTTGAGCGGGAACCATCCCCATAAAAAGTCCACTGAACCCCAAAATCAGATCTGAACCGCACTGTTCTGTGCCTGCAGTCTACCACTGCCTGATACCTATTCATTACATCAATGCCCACAATGCAGTCAAAGTCTGACATTACCAGAACAATCAAATCTGACTTCAACTCGTTGCCCTCAAAATAAATGAGGCCGTCAACAACAAACCGATCAGCAATCATACTCTTCCAGCGGGTTTCGAGACCAGAAGAGGCGTGGGCGACGGAGACGTGCATATGCGGTGCCTCTCCACAAAACTCATCGACACAAAGGAGTTTGACGCACTTGTATCTATCAAAATAAAAGTAGGGTGCGTAAATAAATGACACGTACTGGTAGCGTTTATCGCGTACGCCCAAATTAACACTCCTCAAGTTAATAGCAAAAATATGTAGTAGCGAGAGTAGAGATCGATCCCACAGGGAAGGTAGTAATTTTTCGTGTCAATTTAAAAACAAATAGTAAAAAGGGGTTTTGAGTTGAGTGATTACTACTAAGCAAATTTTACGAATTAAACTTATTAACGAGATTAACTAAAACTGTTTAAACTTATGAGAGCGAAGCGATTCTTGGTTGTCGGTCAACTTTACTTTTGGAAAATTCTCTCTTGATCATTAAATCACAAACATTCAAATTCCTTCAATTATTCATCGATTGGAAATTTAATTCCTACCCACCGTAATCGTAGTCAAAGAGAAAACAGCATTCAATCCGACCCTTATCAAATCTCTAATCAAAACTTTAGCCGTTAATGATTAAATCAATGATAGAATTCAAAACTAGTGAGTTCGACAAATCTAATCAATAGAAACTACAACCGTTAACTATTGATTACCCAATCGTTTCTCCTAAGAATTCAACAACACCTACAGCCGGTAATTATTAATCTTAGTTGCTTCTTAATTAGCTATCGATTATGCATATGAATACTAGGTGATCAATCTAATAAACATACACAATAATCATTGAAATCGATACCAAGAAACAGAATTGAAATCGAAATTAAATTCAACAAACAAATCAAAATTCTCACAAGAGATTCTAATCCAAAAGCAAGTCTTCCTTAAACCAAGAATCTAAGGGTTTAGCCTAGCATAATTGAATCTAAAATTAACAACATATGGTTCGAAAACATTAGATAAACAAAGGAAAAGAAATTACTAAGACGAATCACGATTCCGGCTTGTCGATTCCGGTTCCGTTCTTCACGTTGTTCTTGATAAAACTTGAAAGAAAAATCTTTTAAAAACCTAACTCTTCTAAAATCTCCAAAATCTGTCTAAGAAGAGGTGTCAAAATCGAGTTCAAGATTGGAGGCTGATAATAATAGGTTACAATCTTTTAAACATGGTAAAAGACCTACTTTCCAAATTCTCGGACTCTTCGACGATCGATCGCCATGAATGTGGCGATCGATCGCTTCATTATTTTTTTTCAGCAAAAGTCTTGAGGCGATCTATCGCTATAAAGTGGCAATCGATCGCTTCCCTCCAGTAGCTTCAGGCGATCGATCGCTAGAATGTGGCGATCGATCGCTGCTTCATTACATTTGATGCAAAAGTTTCTGTCCATAGGCGATCGATTGTCTCTTCCATGCGATCGATCACCACCTCCAAAATTACGTTTTTGCCATTTTCTTGATCAACTTTGAGTCCTTGTCATGTCCATGTCTTTTCTTGGTCTTTATACATCATTTTTAGCTCGTTTTCTTCGATTGTACCTACAATTACACGAATGTACGATTAGGTAGCATACGTATCAAATTATCCATCAAAACCTACCAAATCGTAGGCAATTAAGCGCTAAAGATGTGTCTATTTCTAGTCACATCACGTACCCGCTATCACTTCATCTGGAGCCGCTGTAGCCTGCTCCCTGGTCAGAGCGTACACTTGCCCTTGAGGTGGCCCCAACGGCTGACCTCCCAATGGTCTCGGTGCAAACGGGGTCTTTGTTGCACTGCCCTGTCTAAAGGTCTCCCCACAGTGTTCTGTTGTCCTCCCCGATTAGGACATTCTCGAGCAAAGTGGCCATGCTTACCACATTCAAAACAAGCAGAACATTCTTTTACGAGTGGGGTCCCCCGCAAAGGAAACATCTAACTCTCCCATGATTACTTGCTTGTGACTGACCCCTATTTGACGGGCCATTATTCCCACGGTTTCCCCTTCCACGCACATCAGGCCGTCTACCACTGAATCGGGAAGCTGGTGAGTTCCCCATTGGCTTAAAATGGTCGCCCCTTGGTTTCAAGTTTTCCGGGGTCGATCTCTGTGGTGGCGCTGGAGGTGGCGCTACAGTCGGATATGCACCAACTCCCAATTCTGCCAGCTCGGCCCGTGCAAGGGCGTCATCAAAACAAGTAGGGCCATAAGTGATCACCCTATCATACAATTCAGGCCTCAAGCCTTTCATGAAGTGCCTCATCTTCGCTTGAGTATTTGTGGCGACATGAGGTACATATTTGAGCAAAGAACAGTAGTGAAGAGCATAGTCTGACACCGGCATAGTACCTTGCTTTAGGTTAGTAAATTCACCACCCTTAGCTTCCCGTGCAGCAGCCGAAAAATACCGGGTCAGAAATCGAGTTCTAAACAGCTTCCAGTTTATATCATGACCTTGAGCCTCCTGTTCTAACACCGTGGTCTTCCACCACATTAGTGCCTTCTTGGACAGTTGGAATTCTGCTAACCTTATCCAGGCCGACTTCGCACAAGGAGCCGCCACGAAGATTTGCTCCATCCTTTCTGACCACTCTTCGGCCTGTTCCCCTGTCTCAGCTCCTTCAAACATTGGGGGTCGGTATGCAAGGAATTGAGTCAAGCTCAGTTCCCCGGGCAACAACTGCTGTTCAAACGGTTCTTCGCCCAAAGCTGGCGGTGGTAGAGGATTTGTACGCCCAGCACTTGCATTAACACTCACTGCATCTCCTATATCGATATTTGCTGCCATGCTGTAACACAAGGGTTAACAATAACACCAAAAACAGTTCATATAATACGCCGTTAGATAACATGAGTAACAATAACCAAAACATGTTAGTATAACATTTATATACTCTATATTCACTAAACATGTTTAAAAAGAGCACCTAGCCAACCTATTGCTAAGGCTACCCTTCACTCATTCCCGGGTTCTCTAACCTAGCTCTGATACCACTAATGTAAGGCCTCTCTACCTTAACAGTGTAATGAAAATATAAATAGGGCAAACATGCATTAAAGACAGTTTATGGTTCCGGTTGCAGCCTTGAGCTATTAGGATTACAGGCCAAAAATAAAATTTCAAAAGCTAATTAATTACATTCCCAACAATGAATGTTAATACTATAGATTTACACTACTCCTAGAGTAGAGACTATCCAAAAATCATGTATCCTAATTCTTTAATGCTCCTCGTAGCTCACTGCCTCAACCCGGCCCATAGCCCTCCGAGTCCAAAAGGTGTACCCACAGGAACAACTCACCATGAGCATATACATCACTATTCAACAAATCCAAGCACAATAACATAAATAATTGTATGAGATATGTATGTATGTATGCTCCATGATTTACCACATTAGCACATTCTCATTGTTGTTCCTGTTTCATAAACTCATGCACAAAATCATTAGTTCATAATATAATGATCGATACCACGTTCCAGTTATAACCACAATATTCCACATTAATCACTAGAAATGTGACTGTTCCGGTCCTGTTACAACAGCAGAATTTTAGGACCCCTCGCTTCGACATATAGCGGCATCATATGATATCCCTCGCTTCGACAATGACAGCGGCATGTACTTCGCTTCGGCATGACAGCAGCAAATATCATATTACCATCGCTTCATATGACAGCGGCAAGTACCTCCCTCGCTCGTATATAACCGGAACAATCAAGCATTTCCAACCACATATATATAACCACAACACTTGAGTCCACAATCATAATGCATCACCGTTATCTCAATATATATCAACACATTTCGTAATCCACACTTATCCACGATATATATATATATATATAACCAAAAGCGTAAGAACACATTTTACCGTCCGATACCCGTACGTCTCACTACGTACCTTAGTCTCAAAAGTGGAGAAGTTGAAGAACTTTATCTCCTTGAAGTTGTTGGTACCTGGGATGGTTCTACACAACCATACAAATCAATATTAAAAGCCAATTATAGTCCAATATCCAAAAATCCCACAAAATATCCAAAAACACAATATTTTGCATATCGCGATCGATCGCCGCAAGGGCCCGATCGATCGCGAGATCATTATGCCCGATGCCAAAATTTTCTGCTCTTGGCGATCGATCGCCACATTTGGTGCGATCGATCGCCAGCCTCACCGATCGATCGCTCAAATGTGGCGATCGATCGCCGAATGCTTCTGGAGCCTACTGGTTGCGCGCGATCGATCGCCGCTGCCTGTGTTGCGAGGAACACCATTTTTTGCACCATAAATTCTTCACCAACCTCACCAACACTTATACCAACAAACCAAAAACATAAAAACACCTTAAACCTTCAATATACACCATTAATAACCAAAAATCCAACTCCCAACCAATACCAATAACAACCCAACACAAACCCATTTTAAAACTCAACATACCAAACCAAAAATCCAAACTAAACACCATTAAAGTACCAAGGAGGTATCCATACCTCTTGGGGACTCCAAATCTCACAAATAATCCCACAAATCAAGTTTTTGCAAGGATTTCTCCTCTCCTTGAAGCCAAAAATCGAAAATGGGACGTGGGTTAGGGTTGTGAATGAAATTTGGGGATTTAAGAGTGGTGGGTAAAGTGAAGTAAAGTGGGGGGTATAGTGGGGTTATAAGGGTTATAATTAAATTTGTACCCCATTAATTAACATGATGTATAAAATACCCCAACATGGTATTTTAAAAGCATTTTACAAAAATGCACCAAACTCCCAATAAATTCATGCTTTCCAAAATAATTGCCAACCAATACAATTAATTCATGCCAACACCCAATTTCCCAACATGCACAACATGCACCCTGAAATGCACCCCCGGGTCACGCCTACCATGTGACTAAGCATTTCAACAAGAGAATTCATCCCAACACATAAATCAATTATCACCATAATTAGTCATATAAACATAATTAATGCCCAAATGCATATAATTATTTCGGGGGTATCACAGATATAACTCATCAATATTTACAACATAGACGACAGATGGCCTCAACGACAAAATAAATTCCCTTCATTTCCTCCAGTACCACAATGGGGAGGATGTGTGTCTTCGAACACTTCGTTGAGGAACGACTGCTTCGCCCCTCGCCCTTGCCACAGATGTGTTGACAGGCTGCTGAATTGATGTTAATTGAGGGAATACAACCGGTGACACATCAAAATGTGAAGTCATAAAAGCATATGTTGCAAAGCCAATATTTACATTTGTGTCCTGGCAGCTAAACTGGGCTTGTGTGGACATGAAGGGATATGGCGTGAATGGAGATATATCATACGATTGTGGAGGCACAGTCACAAGCACATAATAGCCTGTAGACATATTGGACTCATACGACGTAGAAGGGCCTGCAAAATCTGTCGGAATATGTGTAGATGAAGTGCCTGCATAGAACATATGTGTATCAACAGACTGAACTTCGTCAACTGATGGAAAATTCCTGTCTCGTAGGTCGCAAGCCACTTGCACCACATTTTGGAACATTCTCCTATGTTGCCTCATCGACACCATCGTAATTGTCTCTCCATCAACCAGATATCGGTTGTAGCTTACAGTTAACTGCTCCATCTAATCAATCATCAATGTTCCAGAAATTCAGATACTTTTATAAATCTAAACACAATTTTTAAAAACAAAATTTTATTCTATAAACGTACCACATGCTGCCATGTTGGGGCATCACCATGTTGATATCATGTCTGTACAAAATGTTGTTGATGACCAATGTATCGGCGTATTATTCTTTCATACCCCTCATGTAACCGACAACAACATACTACCCACCATCATTAAATCGTGCTCTGTCAACGCATAGATCATTTGCCATCCCCCAACGAAGTATGTAGGCAATATGTTGAGCGCTCCAGTCCTTGTTTATGTTCCCCATTTGATCAACATTGTGCAATATATTATCCCCCAATTGTGGATCTTCTGGGATGTCTTGCAGCTTACCAAATTGTCGAAGAACTCCTAAGGTCGTTACATTTCAACCATATCAAAGAAAATCAATATTCATCTGTCCCTAACTGGGTAGCTCCTTCAGTGTACTCATCAGGGTACGACTGCCAATTAAACTACAAAAAACAACATTGCTTTAAATATATAAAAGAATGTTTTTTTTATAAAATAATGTAATATCAAGTTTACTTGTGTTACTGGCTACTCATCGAGGTTGTCCCTAATGATGCGTATTCCAGTTTCTATAAATCTTAAATGACATGACCACATGTATAATCACAGTTGCAAAATCGATAAATATTTCTGAATCATAATCAAAATAAATGCTTAAATACATTAACACATAATTTATTTATAACACAACTCATATTCATATTAACTTCCACCATATGGAGCAGAATGTAACACATTCTCTGCATCGATTATTATTTGCCCAATATCCGATCTTAGGTTACCTAAAGGAGGAGTCAGACTTGGGATTCGTGATCATGCCCAAATCTAATATATTGTATTGGCATCAATAATATAAGTTAGATATGACAAGAAAGATATTGTAATTATAACCATAAAAAATATATTGTTTACATGTACGAGTTGCAATGCACCACCTATCACTTTTTTTCCACTCTCTGATGAAGTGCACAACTCACGATACAGATATGCCAACACAGCACTACCCCAACTATAACTACGAGCAGAGTCGATATCCTCCAATTTCTGTAAATATAATAACCTGACAAAATTGCCTGATGAATCTGGGCTCATATTCCCCCTAACATCAATAAAGCGCAAACCCGTGTATACTTGGCAACATCATATGTTGTACTATATCTGTTAAGGGGATTGACCAACAAATGATTTTTCAAAGCAACTAATTTCAACCTCGCGCCTTTAAAACATGTGATAGCTGGTGTGAATCCTAAATACATATGACAATATTCTTGCCACTTGGGTAGACTCCTATCAAAATCGATCCTCGACACTAAAATGCCATCTACTGGCGATGCCTATATTACTGCAACATCTTGCAGTGTGATAGACGCCTCTCCCGATCTGAGATAAAATGTGTGTGTTTCACGGCACCATCTCTCAACTAAAGACGTGATCAGGTGCATGTCAAGCTCAAGCTACCACATCTATATATACCATAATACAATCACGTGCAACAAACTTACGACATGTATATCTAGTGGACAAATTCCCATAAATAGCTACCTGGGTTTCTCACACGAAGTGTTCTATCCATATCACCTACCCATACATCATCAGATCGATGTGAAGACTGCAATAATAAAAGATGTGTGCCAATCGGTCTTGGATCTCTCATTTCATCGATAGTGAAATATAATAAAAAAAGCATAAACAAAACATAAATCTATATGTCACATAGTCAACAGGCTGTGGCCATCCCACGGCCGGTGCCACCGGACAATGGTCGTCCACGGCCGGCGGCCACTGCCCAACGACCGTCTACGGTCGTCGGAAACTGGCCAAAGGCTGTCCACAGCCGACGACCACTACCGGTAAACAGCGTCTTCTCCTATTCTAATATTTCATTCCATAAAAATAGTTTCAAATCTAATATAACATCAAATAATCAACTCACTATAATAATATAAAGTATATTTTATCCAACAATAATTTAAAAATGAAAAAAAAACTTACGTTACGAAACTATCTAAGAAACTGCTCCTTGGCTGCTTCTGGAAAAAAATGGGGAAAGATTGAGGGGGCGACGCGTATAAGGGCCTGGGATTTGGGGGAATATAAATGGTTGCTGCCATTTCACATGGCGACACCAATTAAAAATTAATTTTTTAATTGATGTCGCCATGTGAGGAGACAACAAAGGATTAATTAATTTTTTTATATAAGTCGCCATGTCAGATGGCGACTTCACTTGAAGTCGTCATCTGACATGGTGACAAATGTTAGTTTTTCAAAGAAAAAAAAATTGAGTTAGTTTGATAATACATTTTAAATGTCAGGTTAAATAATTAAAAAAAACCGTAAAAAATTATTTAAGTAATGACTAACTGAAATTAATACAAAGCAAGAAATATGACCATATAATATCACAACTTAAAATATATATATATATATATATATATATAATATTAATAATGCCTATTTTTAAAATATGTTCAGAAATAATCCACTAAATGAATTTGTTTAATTTTTCCTAAATGAGTATCATTTTTCTACTTTACTTGTTTTCTCTTTAAGAATGAGTCATTTTATAATTATTAACAATTATATAATGATATAGATAAATAAAATTAAAATATGATTTTTAAAAAATTATATGAAATAATATTGACCAAAGATGTTTCAATAGGTCGACAATTTCCTTGTTGAAGGAGCTAAGCACTCGACATGGTGTTTCGTCTCAGGTATATGAGGTCAATAGCATTAGATGTCCAATCACTCCTACTAATAGGTCATTTCGATACTAGTAGTCACATATCTTGAGTATATGTCATCTTTAAAAGCAGTATCGTGACACATATCATTTTATTATTGTTTTAAATTTTGTAAAAATAGACATATGTCGAAGATAGTGCCCCTAAAGATACCACCCTTAATGGTGGCATAAACAATTCCTTAATATTAACCCTCCATCCCTTTAATGTTAGGAATTTAATCCTCCAAATTCACCCCAGGATCTGCACCTTTTATAGGACAAGAAAAGCCAAAGAAGAAATAATAACGACACAAGAATTTAACGTGGAAAACTCCCAAATTAGGAGAAAAACCACCAGGACCAGAAAAGAAATATAAAATATTGAAAATTATTACAACCACACAATTTATCTTCTCACCTCAAACACACCCGTAAAGCTTTTCCACAAACCACACTTTATAACTTATACCTCTCCCCTTACAAGAAAGACACATAATAAAAAAATTTCTGATGTGAAGGCTCAATGACAGCTGCAACCAGAGAGCATACTAAGAATTTTACTAGATTCTAAAACAAGAGAGGATTTTATCTAAAGCCAAAAGTTGCTAGACAAGCTATTGACGGGCGCCCTTAAAACAGGAGGCATAAGCCTCATTTTATAGCATGGGTGTTGGCTAAAATTTCTTCCGCATTCGATGTGGAAGAAATACAAAGCCCAATCCATCAATCTCTACCTTGTGGCGTTGTCGTCCCACAATAATCCACCTCGATGAAGATC
The DNA here is from genome assembly GCA_907163345.1 of Haberlea rhodopensis. Classification (NCBI taxonomy): domain Eukaryota; kingdom Viridiplantae; phylum Streptophyta; class Magnoliopsida; order Lamiales; family Gesneriaceae; genus Haberlea; species Haberlea rhodopensis. The sequence goes on from CAJQUN010000910.1 coordinate 126,626, forward strand.
TACATAGCTTCTGCTAACCGACACTGCAATACAATCATAATTCTCAATCTAGAGAATTACCACGCTCCACCATAAAAGCATGGCCCACTCAGAACAAACCATTCCAAGCATTTTAGTTCGGCACATGTCGAAAAAATAACCTTGCTGAAAAAATTATTGTGCAACTCCCACGGTTTGGCTCTCCTGAAAGTTACCATTGACATGAATTTCCACCACACACGCCCTGCATCAATGCCAAACCAATGCCAGTGTGCAAACTGTGGACCCGCTAACATTATACATCCTCTATCATGGCAACTTGGGGACAACGGCACACCATAAGGATGTTCATGTCCTTTTTCATAGGATATACATCAAAAGCGAAGATAATGTTAGGTTCATTCATCATATCCACTTGCTGATACGGAGCAATTTGCCTAACCTGCTCCAGCTCTTGGACAAATTTTCTTGATGTGGCCCGATTGTCCACATCCTCAACAGGATTTCTCCATGGAGTTCTTCTTCTTCCAATCACGAGCTACCATTGCAAAACTTTCAAGTGGATTATTACTCCTGCCAAGTCTTCCTACTTCAGAAAGAAGCTTACCAGTAACCTCTGAGAACTCTGAGAAATGAGAAAATGATTTTCTCATTCCCATGAATGAAAGCTCATTCGAGCATGGAAGAGACCAGATGAGTCTCAAGGCCTGATCCTCATCATCAATTCTAAATCTACAATGCCGCTGAGAACACTTAAATGATCTGAAATAGTAGTACCTCATTCATTCGCAATGTATGAAACTGCTCTTTCAGATACACCCGATTTGAGACGCCCTTTGTCTGATACAAGTCTTCAAGCTTTTTCCATAGTTCCTTAGCCGTAGATATTCCATGCACATTTGCTATAATATTTTTTGGCTAGACACAGATGGATTGCTTGCTCTCAAATCCAGATCCTCCCAATCTTCATTGCTCATTCCAGCTTTGCTTGTTGCACTAGTTGCTCCACCAGTAGAACTAGGATCACTGCTGCTTTCAGGGAATACGCTGCCCTTCAACGCCTTGTGTTAACCAGATTGAATCAACACATCATTGACTTGCACTTGCCACAAGCCAAAATTGATTTTCCCATCAAATTTCTCCACATCAAATCTGACTGTATTTGAAACTCTGCTTCCCGACAATGCCTTGTCATACTTTGATGAATTTTACTGTAGACCTGAATATTACACACTAAGTAAGCTCCCAGAAAAGAGAGAATCTCGATCTTTCCTAGACAGAACTTCAAGATTCCTAGGAAAATTAGTGGGATCACACTGGTCCCATTTAAATACCGATTTTCCTAGACAGAACCTCCTTAGTCAATATTTATTCATGTACCACACAAAAACTCCACCATATTAAAAGGACACAGGCTCTGATACCACTTGTTGGGAATTTGACCCTCCAAATCCACCACCCAGGATCTGCACATTTTATGAGACAAGAAAAACAAAATTAGAAATAATGACACAAGGATTTAACGTTCAAAACTCTCAAAATCAGAAGAAAAGTCACCAGGACTAGAGATTGAAATATATTATATGAAAAATTATTACAACCACACAATTTCTCACCCCAAACACACCCACAAAGCTTTTCCACTATCCACACTTTATAACATACACATCTCTCCTCTCACAAGAAAGACACCTAATAACATCTTTTCTGATGTGGAAAGCTCAGTTACAGCTGCAACCACATAGCATACTAAGAATTTTACTAGATTTTAAAACAAGAGAAGAATTTAGCTAAAGCCAAAAGTTGCTAGACAAGATATTGACTGGTGCACTTAAACATGATGCATAAGCCTCACTTTATAGCATACTAAAATTTCTTCCACATTCGATGTTGGAGAAATACAAAGCCCAATCCATCATTATCCATCGATTATTCGATCTACTAATCACGTATACCGAATATCTTAATATTAACCCTCCCCCCTCCCTTGAGCCAGAAGACTTGGCCTCTTAGGCTAATCATACCCGGACTATTTAGGAGTCCGACTTAATATTGTGATGATTTGCCCATTAATTACATATATGTATAATTATGTAGTGTTGAATTGTCATTTTATATAAAAGTCCGAGCTTGTAGGATAATTTATTATTGTTATTTATTCTCAAATACTCCTTGTTGTGGACTTGTTTGTTTATCTTGTTTTTGGAGGTTCATCAAATTGATATTTCATGTGGATGGAGTTGTTCTTTATGAGCTTTTAAATCTGAATCTCAGTACTAGCTAAATGCTCTGATACCATATTGAATTGTCGTACCATCTAAAATTCGAGCTTGTAGTTTTACAAAAAAACAAATTGGTTGGTGCCCGTACTAAGATTTCAGGTCATGTCATAGAGAAAAAAACATATTTCTTTTGGGAGCCACCTTTTAAACTTTTAAATTACCAATATTGAGGGTCGATTGAAAATAATAGGCCTTCATATTGGTTTGCTAAGATGAAAACTTATTACAAAGTTAAATCCAACTATTTCCTCGAATTATGAACCAAAATCGAAATCATCTCTTCAAGATCTTAGAGAAATCATGTCAGTTTCAAATTGAAATAGAAACCGACAAATAATATTTCAATACCTATTCCTAAAAATAGAAAGCAAAATTGAGATCATATAGAACAAGAAACGAAAATAGTAGAAGTGGAAATAGATTTGTGAAACTTTCTTAAATTGCTTAGTTTAGTTCGTGAATGATTTCAAATACGTTTCACACGTTAGTTTGAGTCCTGAAATTGTGTACTTATATAGAATCTTTTCCAACGTTAATATTTCCGAAAATGCGCAACTTCATATCTATCAACTTCAATTTCCAAAAGTACACAATTCTTATCTTGTAGCTTTAGTCTTGTTTACTGTGTAAATATTTTTCTGTCTTGTACATTTCCCTTGTATTATTTTGATAACTGTTTTTTGTCTTGTACTTTCTATGAAGTAAAACTCTTGCCAGTTAACGGCTATTAACTTCAGGTAGTTTTCATCATTTAATGCATCATTAAATAGCCGTTATATCATTAATCTGATTACATCAACTCTTCGGTCTGATAAGCTTGATATTCGTTCAGCTTGATTTGTTTGGTCAGCACGGTTTGTATCGGTCCGACCTAATCTGTCTGTTCTGTCATCTTTAAGGTATCGGTCCGACCTGTTCTGTTTTGTCTTCTACGAAATATGATACTAACAATTCCAGAATAATTTTCTTTAATCCAAAATCGATTTCAAAAAGGAGATGTACAAAAAAGATCAGCCAAGAACCATGAACAAGCAAGCAGTGCTAAAAAACCAGTGCTTAGGTACTCTTTTAAAGCTTACTTTTCTATATTTTCGAAACATTTTAAAGAATGGTGACAAAATCAAAGTCATTAAAATGTGTTGTAATACCAGTATACATCGGCATTCCACTACGAAATACTATTGAAAGTAATATTTTTTGGTAGTCGAAGTATTGCACTCAACTATTTTGAATTTTTTTGTTGTGGTTAGTTTTTTGCTTGGAATTTCAAAAAAGTGTTCAGTGTAAATATTGTAGATCGGAGAATAATACACGAATACTGTTGAAATTGAAGTAAACTAAAAGAGAAGAAAAACAAATAAGGCGCGCGATCGATCGTGGCAAACATAAAATTTTTCATTTGTTGCAAACAGGGGCGTGATCGATCGTGCATGTGTCTGTTAACATAATGGTGTGTTTATTCATATTGGGGTTCGATTTTTTCATGATATAGTGCTTCTAAATGGTATCTTTTGCACACAAACCTTTGGTTTACTATAAATAAGACATCCCACACTTTGGATAATAAAATCCATTTTTGAAACTACATCAGATTGAAGATCAAATTTTGAGCATTTTGTTTGTTCATCAATTTTCTTCATATTGAGTGCTTTGAGCCTTTGTGGTTTGAGGACTTGTGATTTGGAGTGCTCCTATCACAAGTCATAGTCGTTGTATCTTGGGAGACAAATTGCCAAAGCAAACCGTTAGCACCAATGCGGGGCAATATTGTCTTAAGGACGGAGATTACAAATCTCGCCTCGACATAAACCTAAAAGCCATTGTTATTACTACATTCCTAAGATACACATTGCAAGAGAAATTTGGGCAACAATCTTACGACAATATTCGTAACAAATGGATTCTTCGAGTGCAACAACGACCCATGTGCATCATGGTGAAATGCCTGAAAAGTTCAATGGGAACGACTTCAAGCGGTGGCAACAAAAGATGCTCTTTTACTTGACCACCCCGAGTTTGATAAGGTTCTTAAACGAGGAAGCTCATACGGTTGAAGAAGGAGAGACTGACACCCATAAGAGGACGACACTTGATGCATGGAATAAAAGCGACTTCTTATGCAAGAACTATATCGTAAATGGGATAGAAAATAAATTATATAACGTTTATTGTCTTGTGAAAATAGAAAGGAACTTTGTGCATCGCTGGAAAATAAGTACAAATTCGAGGATGCCGCCGCATGAAGAAATTCATAGTTGGACAGTTCCTGGATTTCAAGATGGTTGATATCAAGCCTGTGATGGCACAAGTGCAAGATCTACAAGTGATTTTGCATGACATTCATGCGGAGGGAATGAGTCTAAGTGACTCATTCCAAGTCGCCTCTATAATTGAAAAATTACCTCATATGCGGAAGGACTTCAAGAACTATATGAAATACAAACGAAAGGATATGAGTCTTGAAGATCTTGTGGTTCGACTACGAATCGAGGAGGATAACAAGATTTCCAAGAGGAAGGAGGGTAGGTTTCAAATGGAACCACGGGCTAACCTAGTTGAACAAACAATCGGATCAAGCGAATTTGACGGTATGGCCTCCAAAAATGGAATGATGAAGAAGTTCAAAGGTAAATGCTACAAGTGTGGAAAACCTAATCACATGGCAAAAGATTGTCGTTACAAAGACATTCGTGGGAAATCAAAAGATCAAATCAATGTTACCGAACATGATCGGATCTCGGATGACTTGAATGATATAATGTTATCCCCTGTGATATTTGAAGCGAACTTGGTGGACAATCCTATGGAATGGTTCGTCGATTCTGGTGCAACCCGACATGTGTGCTCAGACAATGCCATGTTCTCCACACACTCCAATAAGTGGGCATCAACTCTACATGGGAAACTCCACTGCATCTCCGGTAGTTGTATTGGGGAGGTGGTTCTAAAGATGACTTTGGGAAAGAGTTGACTTTAATATATGTTCTACATGTTCCTGACATCCGAAAGATACATGTTCCTGACATCCGAATGAACCTGATATCGGGATCGGCTCTAGTCAAGGCGTCTTTTAGACTAGTTTTAAAATCTGTAAAAATTGTACTCTCCAAAAATGAAGTTTTTGTTGGAAAGGGTTATATGGAGAAAAGCCTTTTCAAAATGAATGTAATGATAGTTACACGTCAATTTGAAAGCAATAAAGTGAATGATTCTACTTATTTGATTGAGTCTTGTAATTTATGGCATGATCGTTTGGGTCATGTGAATTTTGGTTCACTTAACAAATTAATGATGTTAAACTTATTGTCTCAAATGAATGTTAACTTGAAACATAAGTGTGAGACTTGTGTCGAGGCCAAGTTAACAAAACCGCCATTACATTCAATTGAAACAACGACACCTCTTGAATTAATTCATACAGATCTATGTGATCTAAAGTTTTTGGAAACTAGAGGTGGGAAAAAGTACTTCATTACCTTCATTGATGATTGCACGCTAAGAAGCAAAGAAGGGGCCTTGGAAGTATTTAAACAATACAAGAATGAAGTTGAAAATTAACTTAACAAAAGTATAAAGAATGTTCGAAGAGATAGAGGTGGAGAATATGGAGCACCGTTTGAAGAATTTTGCATTGAGAATGTCATTATTCACCAAACTACTGCCCCTTATTCACCGCAATCAAATGGTATTGCCGAACGTAAAGACCATACTCTAAAAGAGATGACGAATGCTATGTCAATAAGTTCTGGATTACCACAAAACTTGTGGGGGGAAGCAATCCTGTCGGCTAACTACATTCTAAACAAAATACAATACAAAAGTAAGGATGAAAATCCTTATGAGTTATGGAAAGACCACAAACTTTCCTATAAATACTTAAAAGTGTGGGGGTTCTTGACTAATGTAGAAGTACCAAAGCCAAAGCAAGTGAAAATTAGGCATAAAACAATAGATTGTGTATTTATTGGTTATGCTAACAATAGTAGTGCATATCGATTTTTAGTACACAAATCTGAAATAAGCGATGTTCATGAAGGTACAATCATGGAATCAAGAAATGTGGTATTTTTGAAGAAATATTTCCCTACAAAACAAACAAGGAAATATGTCCTAAGAAAAGGACGTTTGAAGTAGCTATCAATGACTCAAAAGAAATTGAAGAGCCACGACGTAGCAAGAGGACCAATGGTAAAGACTTATGGTCCTGACTTCATGACATATATGCTAGACAATGAACCAAGATCGGCTAGTGACACATTATCTAGTCCTGATGCTCCTATGGGGAAAGAGGCTATTAATGACGAGATAGAATCCATAATGCAAAACCACACATGGGAATTGGTAGACCTTCCAACTGGAAGTAAACCATTAGAATGCAAATGGATTCTTAAAAGGAAATATAAGTCTGATGGTTCAATTGATAAGTATAAGGCGAGACTCGTGGCAAAAGGACATAGACAAAAAGGAAGGCCTTGATTATTTTGATACATATTCGGCAGTCACGAGGATGTAAACATCCATTAGAGTGATCATCGATATCACTGCTCTAAACAATTTAGAGATACATCAAATGGATGTAAAAACGTTATTCCTCAATGGGGAACTTGAGGAATAAATTTATATGAAACAACCCGAGGGGTTTGTGGTTCCCGGATAAGAAAAAAATATATGTAGACTCGTTAAGTCATTGTATGGACTTAAGCAAGCGCCAAAACAATGGCATGAAAAATTTGACAAAACAATGTTGTCAAATGGTTTCAAAATTGACAAATGTGTATATATGAAAAACACGCCTAAAGTATATGTAATAGTATTCTTGTACGTTGATGATATACTTATAGTAGGAAGCAACTTATAAATCATCAACGCGATAAAGAAAATGTTAATAAAATATTTTGAAATGAAAGATATGGGTGAAGATGATGTGATACTTGGAATTAAGATCTCCAAGATATTCAAAAGGACAAGTGTCACAGTCTCATTATGTTGAGAAAATACTCGAGAAATTTCTCGCGAATGACACGTCATCTGTAAAGACACCCTATTACTCGAATCTACATTTGGTTAAAAACAAAGGAGACCCTATCATGAATACTCAAGGATAATGGCAGTCTCATGTATCTCATGAACTGTACACGTCCTGATATTGCATATGCGGTTGGCAAACTAAGTAAATTCACGAGTAATCCAAACAATGACCATTAGAAGGCATTGACGAGGGTACTTAAATATTTAAGATACATCCTAAATTATGGATTGCATTATACAAGATATCCTGCTGTATTGGAAGGATACAATGATGCAAATTGGATATCAGACACACAAGACTCCAAGTCGACAAGTGGTTGTGTTTACCATTGGAGGGGCTGCAGTGTTGTGGAAATCTACCAAGCAAACTTGTATTGTTAGTTCCACTATGGAATCTGAATTCATAGATTTGGATAAAGCGGGAGAAGAAGCCGAATGGCTGAGAAGTTTCTTGGAAGAAATTCCTTGTTGGGTAAAACTTGTGTCTGCAATTAAAATAAATTGTGATAACCAATCGGCTATAGGAAGGGCACAAAGTAGCATGTATAATGGTAAGTCTAGACATATACATCGTAGACATAATACCATTAAACAGTTGATCTCTAATGGCGTTATATACATTGACTATGTGAAGTCAAAGGAGAATATTGCGGATCCGTTTTCGAAAGGCTTGCCTAGAGATCGAGTATATAGTTTATCGAGGGGGTGAGATTAAAACCATATAATCAATATCTTATAGTGGATACCCAACCTATGTGACTGGAGATCCCAAGATCTAGGTTCAAAAGGAACAACCAAACTAAAAGATTGTATTAAAACTTGGAGAATTAATCTCCGACCCATTTCTATGATAAGGGGTGTAGCCTGCAAAAAGGGTACGGGATAGGCAAAAGAGTCTTTAATGATTCCTAAGACATATAAGAATATGTTGGAGTATAGCAGGATACTCTTATATGAGATCACCTACGAGAGTGCGAAGTGTGGCGGTTTCAAAAATGAAAAACACTTATGAAATCAAGTGTGGTCCATGGCCGAAATGGACACAACCGTTAAACCCAAAACGAAGGTTAGAGTTGTAATGGTGTGGGTTCAATTGTCTCGGTTTACACCAACGACTAAATAGTTTAAGACTATAAGTTCACTACTAAGTCAAGTAAACCCGATTGAATACTACTATGAAAGGTTCAAAGCCGCAAGCTATCTCTCCAGATGACATAATAGTACGTCAAAATACTCAATTGCATACATGCTTTAATTTAATTCATGTGGGGTAATGTTGGAATTGAGGTAAATTAAAAGAGAAGAAAAACAAATAAGGCGCGCGATCGATCGCGGCTAAGGCCTCGATCGATCGCGCAAACCCGAAATTTTCCATTTGTTGGAAACAGGGGCGTGATCGATCGCGCACCAGGCGGCGATTGATCGCGCCCTATGTCTATTGACATAATGATGTGTCCATTGATGTTGGGGTGCGATTTTTCCATGATATAGTGCATCTAAATGGTTTCTATTGGACACAAACCTTTGGTTTACTATAAATAAAACATCCCACACTTGGATAATAAAACTCATTTTCGAAAATACATCAGATTGAAGATCAAATTTTGAGCATTTAGTTTGTTCAATTTTCTTCATATTGAGTGCTTTGAGCGTTTGTGGTTTGAGGACTTGTGATTTGGAGTGCTCCTATCACAAGTCATAGTCGTTGTATCTTGGAAGACAAATTGCCAAAGCAATCTGTTAGCACCAAGGCGGGGCAATATTGTATTAGGACGGAGATTACAAATCTCGCATCGACATAAAACTTCAAAACTATTGTTATTCTTGTTACTACATTTCTGAGATACACATTGCAAGAGAAATTTGGACAACAAATACTTCTTGGCTACCTCTTGTGGTGATATCTCATGGGGTTGATCAATGACCCAGATTTATCAATGGATTGTGTCCCACATAAAAATATGGGACATTGATAAATCTCGATCATTGATCTAACACTTGAGATATTACCCTATGTGGTAGATAATAATTATTCATAATGCACATCCTGGGAAAAGAGGGTAACACACGGTTGCTAGAAGAAGGTAAACATGCCTCCATGGTGATCCCGCAACAATAATTTAACAAATATAATCCCACAAAAATTATTTTTTAACAAAATTGGTCCCAAGACGACTAGTCCGTTTAAAAAAAATGGGTATATCCGTTCAAGAAGAAAAATTCCTCATGCCGGCATATATTCTCATCACATGTCCCCATATGCACATCATATGTCCGTTTCATTTGTTTCTTTAAAGAAAAAAGAAAAAATAATTTTTATGACACTATTTTTTAGTCTTAAAATTTTGAAACTATTATTGTAAATGAAACTGTTTAGTGATATCAATCTTGTTATATTTATTATGCACTTTTTATGTTGGCGTTATATTCACCTGGATACATTTTAGTATAAATAATTTCAAATTGATCAAATGCAATCTCCTTATGGTAATAATTTGTAGGATAATATTGTTATTTAAAATTATATAAGCGCGCTAAGGTTGGTGATTATGGTCGGTGATTTGGATTGAATTCTTCTCTTTATTTATGAGAATGCCACTGGATGAAAATTCACACTTGATTTTGTCGCTCACTTCCTCTCTTCTATTCAACCCCAAAATTCACCCTTTCTTTTATCTTTTCTTCTTCTCTCTCTCTTTTTCTTCTTCTTCCGTTGCCACACTTTTTTCATACACTTTACGCCTAGGGTATCTTCTTGAGCTTCAGCTTCCAGGATTTCTGGTTCGGTGAACTCCGCCGGAGAAGGCTTTGCGAAGAGTAGTTGCTTTCTGCTGCAGAGAGTGAATATTAAGAACAAATAGAAGAGGAAGAGAATGAGAAACTCCTAAAGTTACAGCAAGAGTGAGTGAGCAGAATATTTGACATTTTGGTTCATGCCTTCAAGGCTCCTGTTTTATTTAGGTTCTTTTAATCTTTTCTTCGCTGTTTAGAGAGGATGAGCTTCAGCTGCAGAAGCTGAAGAAGAGGAAAATTAAGACAGACCCTCGTCTATCTTTCTCTGATGATTTTGAGAATGGCATGGAGGAAGATGAGGAAAACAGTAGTACTATTTGCGTATGCCCTTTTGCAATATTTATCTCTATTACTGGTATTTGTTTAATCAAAATTTTCAAATATATTGATGCGAGCATATCTAAGGTTTGACAGCGGCTTCTAAATTTTCCTAGAGAAACTATATATATCCATGATTCAAGAATCTTTGAGTAGTATTATTCTTGTTAAAAGTAATCAGAAATCGATGATTTAGTTGCCTTTTGTCATATTTTCATCAACGGTCTTTTTATTTTATGTTGATTTGTGGTAATACCTTTGTTTCCCTTGGATGCTATAAATAGTCAGTCTTTTGATCTTTGCTACTTGCCCTGGGTGTTTTGCATATTTTGTAGATTTGTTTCTAATGGAGGTTACACATTCTTTTTCTTTTCTAATGAATGATAAGTTATTTTAATTTTGTTCATGTTTTCATTGACATTTTGTGTCCCTTGTTGGAAACTTCGTTTGCATTTATATGTTGCTTAATCTTTTTCTTTAACGAACTGTCTGTTAAATTGAAGACTAAATCTTATCTTAAAAAGACACATTTTTTTTTACCTATTTGGTTGTCTGAACTATTTAGTGGAATTTGTGAAAATATAGTATGCCGTATGTGTTAAATATGAGTGATGTAAGACTTAAACTCCTTTTCCAAGTATGTAGGACAATTATATTGATGGTTTTTCTTCTGAAGTATTTGTGTTAGTAGGCATGTAAGATATTTCATCGTAGCCGGAGAAAATTTAAATTTCCAATCATTGTCGTTGGGATAAATTGAAGAATCTTACTCATTTATGTTCCTTATTTGATACATCATTGCTTTTGTCTGAAGACAATGAAGATCTTGAAAGGCGTAGAAATTTGGCAAAGATCCTACCTTTGAAACTAGCTTTTTACCTAATAGGTAAGCTATTGCCGCCTCTTTTTATACATATAATATAACTGCAACCTTTTCCCATGCTTTTATTCTTTACTTATCCTTGGCCTTTGGGGTTTGAAGAATACTCTTACAGTGAAAGGGAGGCAGAGGAACAAGCTGAGCGTGAAAGGTTGCAGACACAGTGGCTTCGAGAATAACAGCAGATCAAAAGTTCGTCTGGAAGTCCTACAGCTCTAATGAAGTTGATGTGCTAAGATTATTTTTCTGATTTCTCCCATTTTCTTCCTGTTACGTGTTTTAGATGAGCCTCTTGAAATTACTTACAGCTATTGGGATGGTAGGTCATAGACGAGTGATTCAAGTTAATAATTGCCTTTTCTCTCTTTTTTCATTCCATTCCTCCCTCGAAGTTGGTGGAATTCTACCCTTGTGCAGTTTTATTGACTTTGTCTACTGGCATTAATCATTGGGCCAATCAGGTTCGGAAAGGTGATACAATTGGGGAGTTTCTTCGCTCTGTTCAGCAGCAGCTTGCACCTGAATTTGGAGAGGTTCGGACAACCTCAGTGGAGAATTTTCTTTATGTGAAAAAAGATCTCATCATCCCACATGTAAGATCTTCAGCCAAAAACAATAAAACCTCCAATGTCCACACGAGCTATGAAAACTTTGAAGGAACAAAGTAACCACAAGCAAGCGTTTTATGTGTCTTTCATACGCTTATGAAAGTACTTTTTCCTTGTTGCAGCAACACAATTTTTATGAGCTGATCGTGAACAAAGCTAGAGGGAAAAGTGGATTATATGTGATGCCCGAGAATTAATGTGTTAATCCCGTTGTGGTAATGACCGTCAATGAATTTTAATTGTAGCAATTGTGAAATTAATTGCGGTCTTGGGACACCCGAGGATGTTAAATCGGGTATTTGGGATCGTTGGATCCAAAGGTTGAGATTGTATTCTCATCGTGGTGAAAAACCTTGGAATTGGGTTTTTGGTGGTATCTGGGGTTCGGGGTACTTTGTATTGGGGATGATATTGGAAATTGAGATTGGAGAGATAATTATTGAAAACATATGATTTTAATGAGTCATGATGAATTTGTGGAGATATTGGTATTTTGGAGCCTTGGTACTATATATACCAAATGAACTCGGTGTTTCGTCATTGCACGAAATATCCCCTCTCTCTTCTCTCTCTCCTCGCTTCCCACCCATTTCCCCCAAACCCCTCTTTTCTTCCTTTGAAGAAAATGGTTGGAAGCTCGGCTCGGGAGCCGGATCTCTCGAAGAAAAGTTGGTAACCTTCTCCCCCTCGCATTTACCTTCGTTTTGATTATAGTATTGTTGTTTTTGGTTAAGGTATGTGTTGGGTTTGAATTTGGGGGATTTTTGGTTAAAATCCAAAGTTGAGTTTTTTGGAGTTTTTATTGGGTTTAAATAGAGTATTTGAGGTGTTGATGGTGTATGGAGTGTTGGTTTTGAGTTTAGGTGTGAGAAAAACCATTAAAGCTCTAATTTTTCGGAAACCCGTAGGTCGCGATCGATTGCGGCTTGGCGCCGATCGATCGCGACATAATACTGATTTTGGGAAGGCAATGAACAGTCACGACGATCGATCGCGAATAATGGGCGATCGATCGCGAGGGTCTTGGCGATCGATCGCGGCTGGCAGTGTTGCGGGCACTGGACTTGCGTGATCGATCGCGCCTGAAGGGCGATCGATCGCTGCCCTGTTTTGGTTGGTATTTTTGGAATTATTGGAAAATGTCAGGATTTTGGAATCGAGGTTTATTTAGCTGATTTCCGGGGCAATGTCTACATTCCTATGGGAATGCTATTTTTAAAAATGTAGTGGTTGGAGCCAAATATTAGTAATAAAATGGAATACTCGATTGAGTAGTTATTTAAGCTTTGAACATTTGAAATGGGTTATTTTGGGTATTACGCATGCTTAGCCCGTAGTCTTTTAAAATGGTTAATCATCATGGATTGATGATAGGTTTGGAGGTTGTGAATGTGCTTGGGTACGTGGTTGCATGCTTGTGTTTAATTGTAAATTATTTATGTGTTAGCACATAATTCATCGGATCGCGAGACTCAGTCAAGGTTCGGTTCGGACTATGGAATCATAAGGTACGTATAACGTACGAGCATAGCCTGTTATATTATTGCATCTGTGAAATGCATGGTTACTTGTGGTTGCAATAAATGGTTATATATATATATATTGGGAATTATATGGTGCCGCTTTTGAGCCGCTTTTGAGCTAACATCGGTTATGACGCCGCCGCTGTTGAGCGTGCATGAATTAAAATGCTCATATTATAGAGCGAGCGATGAAATAGAATTATGGAACTATTAACGAGGTATATGGAATATCTTTAATCATTGTTTAATGATTGATCTTATTGATTATGGTATCGGTATATGTGGAACGGATTAGTTAATCAATGTAATGATTAACTGTCATTTGGGAATTTGATGGTTTCAGTTATTTTGAGAACAGGAACAGCACAGGGGATCCGGATGAGGATGATACCATCAAGGGAGTATCACTTAAAATACATGGCATTACTGTAAATTATGAACTGTGTGTTATGATTATCGGATTGGTGGTATTGGTATGCTCACCCAGTGTGGGGGCTGTCTCTGTTGGGGCAGGTGGTACAGGTGCAGCAATGGCTTTGGAGTTGAGATCGAGCTATGGATTTGAGGCGCTTCCAGGATCGAAGTCAGTAACGGTGAAACAGGTACAACGGTAGCTCCAGTGTAGACATCGAGCTATGGACTAGAGGTGCTTCCAGGATTGAAGTGCCTGTATCGTGTAGGGTATTTTATACATTGAATACACATACACTCACTTGATGCTCGTATGTGAGCACTTTTATATGTGTATATGGTATGTATAAAGGGGCATGGGCCTTTCTCTCTTCATTTATTGTCGTATGCAATTAAGTATGGAATTGCGAAATGAATTGAGGTCATGTTAGTGTATTAAAAGGGTGCATGATATATATGTGGACTTAGTTGGGGAAATAGTGGACATTATGTGGAATAATGCAAGGAATTTTATTATTGGTATGTCATGTTATGGTAGCACGGTTTTCTTTCCCCTGATAACATGATTGTATGCACTAAATACATGGGTAAATACATTAGTTGAGGGTGGGCACGGGGGTCCTTACATTAGTGGTATCAGAGCAGTGGTTTGCTCTTTGGGGCTGTTGAGGGCCTAGGAACATGCTGATAGGAATGGGTAGCACATATTTATGCATGATGGTAGTTAGTGTTGTGTGACACAGCTATTTGCTTATGTGTTTTTATGATATGGAATGTGGTATTGCCAACCATGGTGGTTGCAGGATCATATGAAATACGATGAGATGAGATGAGATTGATGGGAACGGTTAGCACTTGATATAAAAGTGTTAAAGAATTTGATGTTGTAGGAAAATCAGGAAATGAGAAACACGATACGCTGTCTAAGGACAGGAATGGTGGATAACAGACAGTGGAATATTCGGGTATGATTTCCATATGATTATGTGATTTCAATTGATATTGAGCATGCTAATGTATTACAATTAGAGCCCTGCTACGGGTATATCACCAGCGATGGATCATAATATTTGCCGCTCATATGTCGAAGCGATGGTTAATGCCGCTGTCATATCATAGCGAGGGATATTATTGAGCCACCGAGATAACGTAGCAGGATTTGCGGACTGTTGTCTTAACCTTGATGCAGGTGTATGGAAATATCTGTGAGATTATGAGGAATGTGCATCACCTCTTGAGTCCAAAGGACAATGTGCACATGTACGGGGTCACCTCTTGCGCCTACGGGGCATGTGGCACATACATGGGAGTACCTTTTGGGCCTGCAGAACAAAGTGATACATTTCTGATTATGCCGCTGTCATGTCGAAGCGATGATGCCACCGTCGTGTCGAAGCGATGGTAAATGTCGCTGTCACGTCGAAGCGATGATGTCGTTGTCATGTCGAAACGATGATACCACCGTCATGTCGAATCGATGATGTTGCTGTCGTGTCGAAGCGATGATACATGCCGCTATCACGTCGAAGCGACGATGCCGCTGTCATGACGTAGCGACGCGATCGGGAACAAAGTGCTGCATTTAATGTGAGCCACCTCTTTGGTCCGAAAAGAACAAAGTGCTACATGAATGTGAGTACCTCTTGAGTCCACAATTATGCCGCTGATTATATGGCGATGGTTCTTGCCGCCGATTGTATAGCGATGGTTTATGCCGCTGATTGCATAGCAATGGTTTATACCGCTGATTATATAGAGATGGTTCATTCCGCTAGTCCTATGGCGATGGTTCATGCCGTCGGGTATCTATATAGCGATGGTGCATTCCACTAGTCATATGGCGATGGTTCATGTCTAGCAATGGTTCATTCCGCTAGTCCTACGACGATGGTTCATTCCGCTAGTCCTACGGTGATGGTTCATGCCGCCGGGTATCTATATAGCGATGGTTCATTCCGTTAATTACATGGTGATGGTTCATGCCGCCGGGTATCTATATAGCGATGGTTCATCCGCTAGTTCTATGGCAATGGTTCATGCCGCCGTGTATATATAGCGATGGTTCATGCCGACGGATGTATGAGCGATGTTTCATTCCGCTGATTCTATAGCGATGTTTTATGCTGCGGACTCTATAGCGAGGGATCATGCCACTGATTTTATAGCGATGGGTTATGCCGCTATGTACGTAGCACGGGATTGTGCCGCCCAGGAGCTATGGGTGTTGATTGTGTACCGCTGTTAGACGACGGAGACATGTATGCAGCTATCTTGTTAGCGATGAGTTATGGTATGTTGCTATTTTGTTAGCATTATTGGGGATGTCATGTATTGACATGTTATTTTGTTAGCGTTATTTTGGATGTCATATGTTGACATGTACCGTCACGGGATGACGATGACATAGTGGATGTTCTATGAGATGTGTATCGTCGTTACGATGAATAATACGCCTGAGTGTGCGTATTTAATCTTATTGTTGAGTGCCGATGGCGGGCACAGGGGGTACCATTATGCCGAGCGAGTTTGCTCGATGAATAGATGGATGCACTGTTCAGGAGAGTGTACCGCATCATGTATTTGAGGCAAATATTTTACGAGTAGTGGTGCCTTCGGGTATACTCGTTGGGATGACTTTGACCAAGTGATTGGTGGTAGGAGTAGTTATTGAGGAAACTACTTGCATTTATCGATGTGACGTATGGTAGACATGGTCACACCCCACACATGGAGTTGTGGAAAAAATCCTAATGTATTAGGATTGCTTTGTAGTTGAGTGAGGACACCGGGATGTCCGTTGTGCATTGGTATTGGAGAAATAGTGGGTGATGACCCACTACTCTAATGAATGGTACGATATGGTATACCGAAGTGGAACGTATGATACGTTGGTAGTTTTCGTATAAACCTAAGGAAGCAGCGATCTGCTAGCCATGTATTATTGCAGTATTATATTGAGCTTGTTGTAGCCATTATACTACTCGTTGGAACCGAGTTTGGTGAATCGTATGATGATTCGATGAGGGTTTATAGTGGACTCTTGTAGTCACTGTGTGGCATGAGGTTTGAGGCATGGAATACCTCACGAGAAAGTTTATACGTTGAATGTTTTGAGGGACTTGTACTGGGACAGCTCAATTTTGTTGGGGGTACCAACGCGAGTGTCAACAAATCGTTGTTAGCGCTGGTTGAAAAATCCTTGCATATGAAATGCAATAGGGGACGCAATTTGAATTGTGAGAAATAGTTAGTGGGGTGACACTACTAAATTGTTTGTATCTCTTGAAGAGATTTGGATCATACTATCTTGTAGACAACTGGTATCGGTTGAGGGTTGATTGTAAATCAGCCATGGTAAGCATTACTGGTATTGGACCAGGTAATGGCTTTCTATTTTCCGTGAGATGTACGAGGAGACGTCTCTGAAGAGATGCTCGAGGTTTGTGGAGTACTATAGTATTAGTACAGAGCATCGTTGGATGGGTATACGTCGTGTATACAAGTTTCGATTTGGTAATAGTGGCATTGATACACTATTCTAAACCAGTTGTGTATTTCTGGGTTCCGCATATATTTTGGTATAAATATATCCAGGTTTTCCGAACGGTGGTTCGAGGTTGGAGGGTCATGGGTTCATACATTTCCTTGTGAGGAAGGCGGTATTCATATACCTATTGAGAATCTTTGGAAGATTCGTTGAATTGGTTTATGTGGTGTTGATGTTGGAATCACACCCTTTGATTTTTGGTTCGTCAATCATTATTCTTCACTGGGTAAGAATGATCGAGGATTGACAGTTGTATTTGGGGCTCATGGGTATGATTGGAGATACCCGAGCCGAGTGCATTGAATATGCATGTAGAATTGGTGCTTAGGCATGTATGTGTATACGAATGCCCGCATTTTGGTACTTGTTGAGCATCGGATTAGTATGCTTTGTTTGATGAATCTCCGGTGAGAGATTGTAGCATCTTGAGATTGGTGATCTCAACGACACGATGTATTCTGAGGAATGATCGTGAGGTCCGGTTGACTCCCCTGAGGAGGGATTGTCATATTTAGGTCATGGTAACTCGTTACTGGAGAATTCGATAGCCCCCATGTGGTAGGATTGTAAGATCCTAGGCTGAACGAGGGATGGCCGGATTCGAATTTATTAGGTGTCGTTGTTGACACGTGTGATGAGAACGCAATTGAAGTTTCTTGCATGTTCTCTATGGGAACCTGAGACCTTGTGGAGTCTCGATGGTGTGTTTGGATCAAGATATGATTTCTTGGAACACACGGATGTAGACATCTTTGGAGATGTGTTTGTGTTGATCGGTGGCCGCGTGTTGCCCGATCCGTGTTGCAAAGTGGTGTAATTACTCCTTGATGGAGATGGTTTTAGAGAACGGAAACCGGGTTTAGTATAAGTACACTGTGGTGTACTGGTGGTTTCCTTGGTAACGATGTATGTTTAACATCGTAGGCTGAGTCGTGGAGATATCATTGAGGAGATATCTATGTTGGAATCACGAATGATTCTTTTGGTTAGCGGTTAGAATTAACTAACTGCTTTTGGGTGGTTAGCATTGAGGAATGCTGACGTCTTGTAAAATTTGTGATGGTTTGAGAGGGTTACTCCATCCCAGTTGGTGTGTCGTTCATGATGCATTCATGATTCGACGATGTGGATCCGATTGGATTGAGTAGTCGTGGTAGTACGTGAGGTACTCTTGTGCAAATTTCGAGGATGAAATTTTATTCGTGGGGGGATAATTGTGATGCCCGGGAATTAATGGTGTTAATCCCGATGTGGTAATGACCCTCAATGGATTTTAATTGCAACAATTGTGAAATTAATTGCGGTGTTGGGATACCCAAGGATGTTAAATCGTGTATTTGGGATCGTTGGATCCAAAGATTGAGATTGTATTCTCATCGCAGTGAAAAACCTTGGAATTGGGTTTTTGGTGGTATCTGAAGTCCAGGGTACTTTGTATTGGGGCTGGTATTGGAAATTGAGATTTGAGAGATAATTATTGAAAACAGATGCTTTTTAATGATTCATGATGTATTTGTGGAGGTATTGGTATTTTGGAGCCTTGATACTATATATACCAAGTGGACTCGGTGTTTCATCATTGCACGAAATATCTCCTCTCTCTCTTCTCTCTCTCTCTCCTCGCTTCCCATCCATTTCCCCCAAACCCCTCTTTTCTTCCTTTGTAGAAAATTGTTGGAAGCTCGACTCGGGAGCCGGATCTCTCGAAGAAAAGTTGGCAATCTTCTTCCCCTCGCCTTTACCTTCGTTTTGATTATAGTATTGTTGTTTTTGGTTAATGTATGTGTTGGGTTTGGATTTGGGTGATTTTTGGTTAAAAACCAAAGTTGAGTTTTTGGAGTTTTTATTGGGTTTTAAATGGAGTATTTGAGGTGTTGATGGTGTATGGAGTGTTGGTTTTGAGCTTGGGTGTGAAAACACCATTAAAGCTCGAATTTTCGGAAACCCGCAGGTCGCGATCGACGTGGCTTGGCGCCGATCGATCGCGACATAATACTAATTTTGGGAAGGCAATGAACAGTCGCGGCGATCGATCGCGAAGAATGGGCGATCGATCTCGAGGGTCTTCGCCATCGATCGCGAGATATGGCGATCGATCGCGGCTGGCAGTGTTGCGGGCAGTGGACTTGCGCGATCGATCGCGCCTGAAGGGCGATCGATCCGGCCCTGTTTTGGTTGGTATTTTTGGAATTTTTGGAAAATGTCGGATTTTGGAATCGAGGTTTATTTAGCCGATTTTCGGGGCAATGCCGACATTCCTATGGGAATGCTATGTTTTAAAAATGCAAGTGGTTGGAGCCAAATTTTAGTAATAAAATGGAATACTCGATTGAATAGTTATTTAACCTTTGAACATTTGAAATGAGTTATTTTGGGTATTACGCAAGTTTAGTCCGGGGTCTTTTAAAATGGTTAATCGTCATGGATTGACGATAGGTTTGGAGGTTGTGAACGTGCTTGGGCACGTGGTTGCATGCTTGTGTTTAATTGTAAATTATTTATGTGTTAGCACATAATTCATCGGCTCGCGGGACTCAGTCAAGGTACGGTTCGGACTACATAATCATAAGGTACGTATAACGTACGAGCATAGCCTGTTATATTATTGCATCTGTGAAATGCATGGTTACTTGTGGTTGCAATAAATGGTTATATATATATATATATTGGGAATTATATGGTGCCACTTTTGAGCGGGCAATGATGGGATGATGTCGCTGTTGAGCGAACATCGGTTATGATGCCGCCGCTGTTGAGCGTGCATGAAATTAAAATGCTGCTATTATAGAGCGAGCGATGAAATATAACCATGGAACTATTAACGAGGTATATGGAATATCTTTAATCATTGTTTAATGATTGATCTTATTGATTATGGTATCGGTATATGTGGAATGGATTAGTTAATCAATGTAATGAATAACTGGCATTTGGCAATTTGATGGTTTCAGTTATTTTGAGGAACAGGAACAGCACAGGTGATCCCGGATGAGGATGATACCATCCAGGGAGTATCATTTAAAATACATGGCATTTATATTCTGTAAGGTGGTACAAGTGCAACAATGGCTTTGGAGTTGAGACCGAGCTATGGATTTGAGGTGCTTCCAGGATCGAAGTACTAGTAACGGTGGAACAGGTACAACGGTAGCTCCAGTGTAGTGATCGAGCTATGGACTAGAGGTGCTTCCAGGATTGAAGTACCAGTACTTGTATCGTGTAGGGTATTTTATACATTGAATACACATACACTCACTTGA
Source organism: Haberlea rhodopensis (assembly GCA_907163345.1). NCBI lineage: Eukaryota > Viridiplantae > Streptophyta > Magnoliopsida > Lamiales > Gesneriaceae > Haberlea > Haberlea rhodopensis. The sequence continues at coordinate 147,255 of CAJQUN010000910.1, forward strand.
TGCTCGTATGTGAGCACTTTTATATGTGTATATGGTTTGTATAAAGGGGCATGTGCATTTCTCTCTTCATTTATTGTCGTATGCAATTAAGTATGGAATTAGAAAATGAATTCAGGTCATTGTAGTGTATTATAAGGGTGCATGATATGTATGTGGACTTATTTGGGGAAATAGTGGACATTATGTGGAATAATGTAAGAAATTTATTATTGGTATGTCATGCTATGGTAGCACGGTTTTCTTTCCCCTGATTACATGATTGTATGCATTAAATACATGGGTAAATACACTAGTTGAAGGTTAAGGGCACGGGGGTCCTTACATTATATTTATTAGTTATTTATGGAGTTTGGTGTTTATTGATTGAGAATATATATTGCTATGTTATTTTTTTTGGATAACCCAATTTACGGAGAGACTCTGCCAATTTTTTTTTTAATTGGTGATTATGGTCGGTAATTTGGATTGAATTCTCCTCTTTATATATGAGAATGCCACTGGATGAAAATTCACACTTGATTTTGTCTCTCTTGCCTCTCTTCTATTCAACCACCCAAAATTCACCCTTTCTTTTATCTTTTCTTATTCTCTCCTCTCTCTCTCCGCTCTTTTCTTCTTCTTCGCTGCCACACTTTTATACCTAGGTATCTTCTTGAGCTCAGCCTCCAGGATTCTTGTTCGGTGAACTCCACCGGAGAAGGCTTTGCGAAGAGTAGTTGCTTTCTGCTTCAGAGAGTGAATATTAAGAACAA